>JAATOF010004530.1:0-13004 GCA_013170925.1 Podosphaera leucotricha | reverse complement strand
GTTGGCAGCAGCCTCCGTGAAATCGCGCGTATAGCGTTTCAGCGCCTCGAAGCTCTGCTCCGCGGAAGCGCTGTCTGCAGTCCGCCCCTTGCGTATTTCGTTGATGGCCGCGTTGAGCCGCTCCGGAGAAACGCCGGCACCGGCAAGGATCTTGCCTGCTTCCGAGCCCTTCTCGAGCGCGAGCGCAAGCAGAAGCCGCTCGACCGTAACGTAACGGTCGCCGGCTTTTTCCGCGATCTTCTCGGCGCTGTCGAAAACGCGCGCAAGCTCAGGCGTGAGGTAGAGCTGTCCGGCTCCGCCTCCGCTGATCTTGGGCCGCTTGGCAAGCAAACGCTCGACGGCTTGGAGCGCGGCCTTGGCGTCTCCGCCGGCGCGCGCGATCAAGCCCGAAGCAGCTCCTTCGTTATCTTCCAGCAGCACTTTGAGCAGATGCTCGGGCGCGAACTGCTGATGCCCTTCCCTGAGCGCAAGGCTCTGGGCCGACTGAACGAACCCCTTGGCGCGGTCCGTGTATCTCTCGAAATCCATATGCTACCTCCTTAGCGCGCCTCGCCGCCCCTCAGGCACGGAATTCGAAACGCCAGTGAATGGATCGACTTTTTGGTTCTGACCCGGGCCCGAACGGCACCCGTCTCTGATCACCCAGAGCAGATATAGGGAGGGCTCCCGGCGGAAAAAGAGGGGCGCCTTCGTGTGGTATGAGAAAGTCTAACGCGCCGCGCGGAAAGGGACGTTTGAGCGAATGACAGGAACGCTAACAGGCATTTTCCGCTATCCGGTAAAGGGGCTCTCTCCCGACCCAATGGAGCGCGCGACGGTCGCCGCCGGTGGCGCCCTCCCCTATGATCGCGCCTGGGCGATCGAGAACGGCCCGAGCCGCTTCAATCCGGCCGACCCTCAGCCGGTGCCGGACATCAGCTTCCTGATCCTGATGCGGGACGAGCGCCTTGCGACTCTCGAAACCCGGTTTGAAGAGGAAACCCAGCGCCTCGTTCTCTCGCGGAGCGGCAGGCAGGTCGCGAGCGGCGCATTATCGAGTCCATCCGGAAGACAGCTCATCGAGCAGTTCTTTGCCGCTTACATGGCCGACCGGCTGCGCGGGAGGCCAAAGATCGTAGGCGGCCCGGAGCATTACATCGCCGAAGGCGGCATCCCCTGCGTCCACATCATCAACCTCGCAACCCTGCGCGAGGTGGAGCGCCTGTTGGGCCGCCCGCTCGATCCGATCCGTTTTCGCCCGAACCTCGTGATCGACGGCTTCCCGCCCTGGAGCGAGTTCACCTGGCTCAACGAGGAGATCTCGATCGGCCCTGTGCGCCTCAAGGTCGTGGAGCGAACCGCTCGGTGCGCCGCGCCCAACGTCGACCCCAAGACCGGTCAGCGCGATATGGATATCCCGGCCACGCTGAAGCGCGAGTACGGCCACATCGATTTCGGGGTGTACGCGCTGATCGAGACGGCCGGTACACTCGCACGGGGAGATCCGGTCATCGCCCCTCAGAAGGCCGCTGACTGAAAACAAAAAAGGGCCGCGGAGTTTAGCTCCACGGCCCTTGCGATCAGTTCGTAAGCGCGCTCAGTCGCCGCTGCCCTCGACGGCCGGTGTGGGTGCGGGCGCACCCTCGTCATCCGCCGTAGCGGCGGCCGCTTCACGCCGAGGCCGGCGCACCGGACGACGCAGAAATTCGGGCTGCTCGTGATGCGGAACAGCCGCAGGCCGTTCACGCCGAGGCTGCGGGCTCGCATCGAGTCCCACGTCGGGCTGAGGGGCACGATCGGCACGCTCCACGCGTTCGACCCGCTCCGGCCTCTCAAAACGATCCTGTCGATCTTGCCGATCCTGACGATCGCCGCCGCGCTGGAAGCGCTCGCCACCCCTGTCGCGATCCCCGCGGTCACGATCGCCACGATCGCGATCACGGTCGCCGCGGTCCTGCCTGTCGCTGAATCCGCGATCACCACGATCGTTACGATCCCGGTCACCCCGGTCGCGATCGCCGCGATCCCGGTTATGGAACTGTCGGCCACCACCACCCTCGAAACGCTGGCCGCCGCCCTCATAATTGCGCTGCTGCCCTTCGTGGCGAGGCTGAGAGAACTGCTGCGGCTGCGCGTCGCTTCCGCCGAATTCACCCTCTTCGTCGCCGTAGTCGTCGCCCATCGGCACCGGCTCACCAAAGCCGGCGGGACGAGGACGCCCGGCGCCGTTCTGCATCTCACCGCCGCCCTGAGCCATCTGCTGCTCGCGGAACGCCATGATGATGCGATTGTAGTGCTCGGCGTGCTGGAGATAATTCTCCGCCAACACGGGATCGCCCGCGGACTGCGCGTCGCGCGCGAGAGCAATGTACTTTTCCGCGATATGGGCGGGCGTGCCCCTCAGCTTGACGTCAGGGCCCGTGCTTTCGAAGCTCCGCGTCAGGGGGTTCTGCCCCTTGCGATTCTGATTGTTATTATTGTTGTTGTTGTTGCGGCCGCGTCCTCGGCGGTTCTGCTGTCCCTGCCTCATGGGCTCCATTCTCGACAAGTTGCAAAAATCATGTGCTGCGGCGCGCACGCTTGGCAGCACGCAAACTCAATCCCTAGTAACCCGTATCCGAGTGACCTTTGGCTGCGTCCGTCGGAACGCAATCCTGCCGCACGTCATGGACCGGCAGCACTGTGCGTCAACCCGACAAAACCCTCGCCGGCTTCCCGGCTCACATCCAAGCTCCCAGACCCAGCCGTCCCCAAAGGGGCGCGCGTGCTCAGGCTTATGCGGACCCCCTCGTCCGTAATCCAGATCCGTTTTTCTTCTCGTGCTCTAACGGCAGCAGCATGTCCGAAAGGGAGGAGTGTAGGTGCGATGGCGCTCTCAGTTCCTGTCGGGCGCCTCGCCGTTTGGCGCCTCTGACGGTACTTACCCGCTTGTGTCGCACTTGATCATGCGCGAAATGATGACAGTCGGGTTACCTAACGAACCACCGTCACACTGAGTTGCGCATGGGGTTTAACTTTCTGTATCTAGATTAGACCCAGCGCGACGCAAATCCAAGCGTTTTTAGCGCCGCGGGTCGGACTGTGTCCTAGCTGCAACACAACGCACATGTTGCCCAAGATCCGTCCAGCTTCGCCTGTCAGACGCTCTGTTGCGTTGGATAGCCCCTGAAAAGAGGGCCTCGACGTCGGGGGCCTGCCCCGCGCCCACCTCCATCAGAACCCAGCCATCGGGCATGACCCGGCAAATCCCATCCGCGATCTGCCTGTAGAAATCGAGCCCGTCCACCCCGCCGTCAAGGGCGCCGGCCGGATCGAATTCCCGCACGTCGGGATCGAGCCCCGCGATGTCGCTGCGCGGGATATAGGGAGGGTTTGAGACGATGAGGTCGAACGTCCCGTCCACGCCTTGGAACACATCACGCTTCTTGAACGTGGCCCGCTCTGCGACGCCAAGCCGCTCCGCATTGTCCCGCGCCACATCGAGCGCGTCTTGGCTGATGTCCGTGCCGATGCCGGTCGCCAAAGGCAGTTCGGCCAACAGCGTGACGAGGAGCGCTCCGGACCCCGTACCGATATCCAGGATGCGGATTGGTCTCTCCCGCCATCCCTCTTCACGTGCGAGCTCAAGCGCCGCTTCAACCACCGTTTCCGTGCATGGCCTCGGATCCAATGTGGCCGGCGTGATGCGAAAGATGCGTCCGAAGAAGCCGCGCTCGCCCAGAATTCGCGACACCGGCTCATGCGAAATGCGCCTTCTCGTGAACTTCGCGAGCGCCTTCACCTCGGCGTCCGTGAGCTGCCGCTCAGGTTCCCGAACGAAATCGATGCCCGACCATTGAAGCGCAGCCATCACCAACAGGCGCGCGTCTCGCTTCGCACCGTCGATCCTTGCGAGATCCAGCGCGTCCGACACCGCGGCCACGGCATCACGCGCCGAAACCCCGGCATCGAGCCGGCTCAAAGGCTCATCGAAAGGCCCGTCACGCCCCATGGCTTTCCATGGCCGCGAGCGCCGACGCCTGATCCTCGGCAATGAGCTGATCGATGATCTCGTCGAGACCCACGCCTTCCATGACGCGATCGATGTTGTGAAGCGTCAGGTTGATGCGATGATCCGTGACGCGTCCCTGCGGAAAGTTGTAGGTGCGGATTCGCTGCGAGCGATCACCGGAGCCGACCTGGCTTTTGCGGGCCTGGCTCCGCTCTGTATCCGCGCGCTCACGTTCCAGGTCGAACAGACGTGACCGCAACACCTGCATGGCGAGCCGACGATTCTGATGTTGGCTCTTCTCCGCCGAAACCACGATGATGCCCGTTGGCAGATGCGTGATGCGAACGGCGCTGTCCGTCTTGTTGACGTGCTGTCCGCCGGCGCCGCCCGCGCGCATGGTGTCGATGCGGATATCCTGATCGCGGATCTCGATATCGACGTCCTCCGCCTCCGGCAGCACCGCCACCGTTGCAGCCGACGTATGAATTCGTCCGCCGGCTTCCGTCGCCGGGATGCGCTGCACGCGATGCACACCGCTTTCGAATTTCATGCGCGCGAATACGCCTCGCCCGGTGATCGAGGCAATGATCTCCTTGTAGCCGCCGAGGTCGCTCTCCGACATCGAGAGGATCTCCGTCGACCATCCGTGGCTGTCGGCATAACGCTGATACATGCGGAAGAGATCGGCCGCGAACAGCGCCGCCTCATCGCCGCCCGTGCCGGCCCGCACTTCCAGGATGGCGCTCTTCTCGTCAGCCGCATCCTTGGGAAGAAGGAGAATTCTGAGCTTCTGCTCCATCTCCTCGATACGCGGCGCAAGCTGATCGAGCTCCTCGCGCGCCATCTCGACCATCGCCTTGTCCTGGCCCGGATCGGAAACGAGCGCGCGAAGATCGTCCTGTTCCTTCTCCGCGCTCTCGAGATCCCGCACGGCGGCCATCAACGGCTGAAGTTCCGAGAACTCCTTCGTCAGCTTGACGTAGGCCGCCTGTGATGCGCCCTCGTTGAGTTCGGCCTGGATGGTCTCGTAGCGCTCGGTGATACGCGCGAGCTTTTCTTTTGGAATGACGCTCATGTGCTCTGTGCGGTCAGCAGTTTTCTAGATTTTATAGCTCGATGCCTTGGCTCTCGGCAAAACCCTCGAGGTGGGTTCTGAGACTGCCGGTCCGGCCCACCAGGAGCTCGTCGAGCAGCTTCGAGACCGCCGCGGCGTCAAGCGCTCGGATCATCGTTTTGACAGGGCCAATCGAGGCGGGCGCCATGGAAAGCGAGCGGAAGCCGAGTCCGATCAGCGCCATCGCCTCAATGGGGCGTCCGGCCATCTCGCCGCACAGCGTAAGCGGCGTATTGTGACGTTTGCAAGAGCGCGCAAGCTGCTTCAATGCGCGCAGCGACGCCGCCGAAAGCGCATCGAACCTGTTCACGACGCGCGAGTTCGAGCGGTCGGCCGCGAACAGGAACTGCATCAGATCGTTGCTTCCCACCGATACGAAATCGATGCGCGGCAAAAGCTCGTCCAGCTCGAACAGAACGCTCGGCACCTCGATCATGGCGCCGATCAGAAGCTTGCTCGGCAGTTTTGCGCCGCGCGTTACGACAAGCTCGCACTCTTTATCGATCAGCGCCTTGATCTCATCCATCTCGGTCGCAACCGAGACCATCGGGATCATGACCCGCAACTCGCGACCTGCCCCCGCCCGCAGCATGGCGCGGATCTGCATCCGGAACAGTGCCGGCCGGTCTAGGGACATGCGGACGGCGCGCCACCCGATCGCCGGGTTCTCCTCCGGCACATGCGGCAGATACGGCAGAACCTTGTCGCCGCCGATATCAAGCGAGCGGAACACCACGGGCTTGTTTCCCGCTTCGTCCAGCACGGCCTGATATGCGGCTGTCTGCCGGTCCACCCGCGGCAGGCTATGCGAAAGCATGAACATCAGCTCGGTACGAAAAAGGCCGATGCCGTCACTTCCGGATTCCTTGAGGTGAGGCATGTCGGCCAAGAGACCGGCATTGATCTGCAGAGCGATCCGTTCGCCGTCTGTCGTCACCGCTGGGAGGTCGCGCAGCGCTTCGTATTGCTTCTGCCGCCGCGCGCGAAACCGCACTTTGTCCGTATAAGCCGACACGACCTCGGTCGACGGGCGAACGTGGACTTCGCCGATCACGCCGTCGACGATGATCGCGTCCCCCGCGGTTACGCGATCGACGACGCCTTCCGCTTGACCAACGGCAGGAATGCCCAGCGCCTTGGCCACGATCGCCACATGGCTTTGGCCGCTGCCGTCCTCGATTACAAGCCCGCGCAGCTTCGTGCGGTCGTAGTCGATCAGCTCAGCAGGACCCATGGTCCGCGCCACGAGAATGGTATCAGCCGGCATCTCCTGCGGGCTGAGGAGGCCAATCGCGACACCGGCCAGAATGCGCAGCAGCCGATCCGACAGATCGTCCAGATCCCGCTGGCGCTCCCGCCAGAACGGATCGGGCGTCTTGAGCATGCGTGCGCGCGTGCCGTTCTTGACGCGCTCGACAGCGGCGTCCGCCGTAAGACCGCTTTGCACCGCCTCGCGTAACCGCCGCTCCCAGCCGCGGTCGTGCGCGAACATGCGATAGGCTTCGAGCACGTCACGATGATCGCCGGCCCCCGACAACAGCTCGTGGCTCAGCATGTCGTCGAGCGACGCCTTGAGCTCGAGCAGCGCATCCTCGAGACGCCGCAGCTCATACGCCGGGTCGTCCGACATAAGCTTCGTGACCACG
The DNA here is from genome assembly GCA_013170925.1 of Podosphaera leucotricha. Lineage (NCBI taxonomy): Eukaryota > Fungi > Ascomycota > Leotiomycetes > Helotiales > Erysiphaceae > Podosphaera > Podosphaera leucotricha. The sequence goes on along the minus strand of JAATOF010004530.1, from coordinate 6,274 downwards.
ATCCGCGGCTCATGCAGGACGACATGACCGAGGGCAATCCCATCCGAGATCGCCTCGCCCAACACGACGCGCGACAACTGCCGCGAAAGCTCGATGGTCGAGCCGACACCCGTAACGGCGCCGGAAACAAGATGCTCGGCCACGACCATCGCCGTCGCCTGCATCACTTCGACATCCTCGTCGGAGTATTCCTTTACGGTCCGGTTCTGGACAACCAGCACGCCGAGCACCTGCCCGCTGCGCTGGATCGGCACTGCGAGCAGTGAATGGTAGACCTCTTCGCCCGTCTCCGGTCGGTAGGAGAACGCGGGGTGCTTGGGCGCGTCGGATTCGTTGACTGGGACCCCAAGCTCCGCACAGCGCCCAACGAGGCCCTCGCCCTTCTTGAGCATCGTGGCGTGAACGGCCGTCGGGTTGAGGCCCTCACTGGCAAAAAGCTCGAGCGATCCGTCTTGCCGCCGGAGATAGATAGAGCAGACGTCGGCCACCATGACGCCGGCGATCTGCCGAACGATGCTGTCCAGCCGCTGCTGGCCATCCGTCTGTTCGGACATGATGTCGCGCAGCCGGCGCATGATGACACGAAGCGCCGGCTCAGAAGGCAACACTCTGGGCTCTTCGCCGCGCTTGGAGTGCATGGGCAATTGGCCGTTAGACTAAATGAAACCGCGCCCTTCGGATGAAGGAAGCTATGGCCGTTATACGTCAAATTGAGCGTGAATGCGGAAATGCTACCGCAAAAGCCGTAGCGGGTTCTTAACGACCCCTTGCCGCACGCTTCGCCCGCTAGGCAGCGTCGAGACCGTACAAGGTATGCAGCGTACGTACCGCGAGCTCAGCATAAGCCGCATCTATCAAAACACTGATCTTGATCTCGGAAGTCGAGATCGCAAGAATATTGATGCCTTTTTCGGAAAGTGCCTTGAACATTTGCGCCGCAACACCGGCGTGGCTGCGCATGCCGATACCGATCACGGAAACCTTCGCCACGTCCGCCGAACTCTTGAGATCGAAGTTGCCGATGTCGGCGCGGGCTGCATTCAGCACTTCCAGCACACGCGGAAGCTCCGCGGCCTGAACGGTAAAGGTCATGTCCGTATGATGGCCGTCCGCGGCCACGTTCTGCACGATCATGTCGACGTTGATCGAGGCTTCCGAGAGCGGCCCGAAGATCCGTGCGGCAATGCCAGGTTTGTCTTCGAGCTTGAGCATGGTGATCTTCGCCTCATCCCGAGCGTAGGCGATGCCGCTGACGACTTGGGTTTCCATGATCTCATCCTCGCCGCAAACGATTGTACCGATATTCTCAAGGCTGCCGGCCCGAACCGGCTGCATGTCCTCAGGCTTGACGAAACTCGACAGCACGCGCGTCTTCATCTGGTGCACCATCGCGAGCTCCACGGAGCGCGTCTGAAGCACCTTCGAGCCTGAGGATGCCATCTCGAGCATTTCCTCGTAACTGACCTTCGGCAGGCGGCGGGCCTTCGCCACGATGCGCGGATCCGTCGTGTAGACGCCGTCGACGTCCGTATAGATGTCACAGACATCGGCCTTGAGCGCCACCGCGATGGCGACCGCGCTCGTGTCTGAGCCGCCGCGCCCGAGTGTCGCGATCCTGTTGGCCGCCGGTTCGATGCCCTGGAAGCCCGTGATGACCGCGACTTCGCCGCTATCGAGCGAGCGTCGCAGTTCATCACCGCGAACACCTGTGATGCGTGCCGAGCCGTGTGCCGTGTTCGTCTCGATCGGGACCTGCCAGCCCTGCCAGGAGCGCGCCCGCAGTCCCATCGATTGCAAAACGATGGCCGTGAGCCCCGCCGTCACCTGCTCGCCCGAAGCGACGACCGCGTCGTACTCGCGCTTGTCGGCAAGCGGCGACGCTTCGTTGACCCAGGCCACGAGCTGGTTCGTGGCACCTGCCATGGCCGAGACCACCACGGCCACCTTGTTTCCGGCATCCACCTCGCGCTTCACGTGGCGCGCGACGTTCTGGATGCGCTCCACGTTGGCGACCGAAGTCCCACCGAATTTCATCACGACGACGGCCATGGCCTGAAATGCCCTTGATCCCGTTTCCGGGAAACATCGATTTTAAGGAAGTGCCACCGAGAGCGCTTTGTGGCGGATGCGATGTTCAGCCGAGCCGCTTACGCCGAAAGAGCGCCCTCTTTTCGGGCGTTCTCTTACCGGGAACCCTGGGCTCTCGCAACCCATTGGCGGGAACATTGACTTTCCCGCCGGCCCTGGCACGTTCCGCCCCATGACCCAATCCCCCACCGAGCCCCTGAGCAGCACCTCACCCGGCGGCAGTCCGGGCAATGTCGACCCCAGCGAGGTCGAGCGCTTTCAGGCTCTCGCCAAGGCCTGGTGGGATCCGACCGGCAAGTTCCGTCCTCTGCATCAGATCGGCCCCGCCCGGCTGACGTTCGTGCGCGACGAACTGTGTCGCCATTTCGGCCGGGAGACAGGTGGCCTCCGCCCGCTGAAGGATCTCTCCGTGCTCGATGTCGGCTGCGGCGGCGGCCTGATGTCTGAGCCGCTCACCCGTCTCGGAGCCCGTGTTACCGGCATTGACCCTGGCGAAAAGAATGTCGCCATCGCTCGCAGTCACGCCGAACCGCAGGGGCTCGATATCGACTATCGGGTCACAACCGTGGAAAACCTCGTCGCAGCCGGCGACCAGTATGACGCCGTCGTCTGCCTCGAAGTCATCGAGCACGTCCCTGATCCGACCCTGTTCGTAAAGGCCTGCGCCGATCTCGTCCGCCCCGGCGGCATGCTGGTCATGTCGACCATCAACCGCACATTGAAGTCCTACGCACTCGCCATCGTCGCAGCAGAGTACGTGTTGCAGTGGCTACCGCGCGGCACGCACCAATGGGAGCGCTTCGTAACACCGGACGAGATCTCCGGGCATCTGACGGCTGCCGGCCTGTCCAATCCTAGCTTCAGAGGGTTTGCCTACAGTCCGCTCCGCGACGAGTGGAAGCTCACGTCGGAAACAGACGTGAATTACCTCGTATCGGCTGCAAAGCCCGCAGCGTCGCAGCAGTAAGCGTCAAGAAAATTTTTTGCCAAATCCCAACAGCAATTTGCAATCCATTTGCGTGGACCGACGGGATTTTTTCGACTTTCGGCAAAATGCTGGCCGTGTCGCACCCAAACCGGGGCAAACACGCTTGACGCGTTTCGAATTTCACTCCTATAGCTGCCAACGCTCGCGCGAACCAAAAAAATCGAAGGGCCCCCTCCACCTTGGAGACTTCATCTCCGAGGCGCGCGGCCTACGCGGCGAGCGGAGAAGGGGTACGATTTAATGTCCAACGAGACTCGCCGCCCTGGCCGGCACTTCCTTCAGATTCCGGGCCCGACGCCGATCCCCGAGCGGGTGATCCAGGCCATGGCGCGCCAGATTCTCGACCACCGCGGCCCTGACTTTCAGAAGCTCGGCAAGCGCGTCCTTGCAGGCGTCAAGGACCTGTTCAAGACGGAAAGCCACGTCATCATTTATCCCTCGTCGGGCACCGGCGCCTGGGAAGCGGCTCTCACCAACACGCTGTCGCCGGGCGATCGCGTGCTCATGGTCGAGACCGGACAGTTTGCTGTGCTGTGGAAGCAGATGGCTGACCGCCTCGGCCTCGAGGCAGAGGTGATCGCCTCGGATTGGCGCATCGGCGCCGACGCCAACGAGATCGAAGCGCGTCTTCGCAAGGACACCGCCAAGTCCATTAAAGCCGTTTGCGTCGTGCACAACGAAACGTCGACGGGCTGCATGACGCGCCTCGACGAAGTGCGCCGCGCCATCGATGCCGCGAAGCATCCCGCCCTTTTCATGACGGATTCGATCTCGGGCCTCGCGGCCTGCGATCTGCGTCACGACGAATGGGGCATCGACGTTACGGTCTCGGGCTCTCAGAAGGGCCTGATGATGCCGCCGGGCCTTTCGTTCACCGCCATTTCCGAGAAGGCCATCGCCGCCTCGAAGACGGCCAAGCTCTCCCGCTCCTACTTTTCGTGGGCGGACATGCTCGCCTTCAACGCCGACGGCTGGTGGCCCTACACGCCGGCAACGGGCCTTCTTTACGGCCTGGATGAATCGATCAACCTCCTCAATGAGGAAGGCTTCGAAAACGTGCTGGCGCGTCACGAGCGGCTGGCCGCAGCCGTCCGCGCCGCCGTGCGCGCATGGGGCCTGGAGGTCAACTGCCGCGAAGCCAAGTACGACAGCCCCGCCGTCACGACCGTCCTCATGCCGGACGGGCACAACGCGGACGCACTCCGCAAGCTCGCCCTCGAGACCTTCAACATCTCGCTCGGCACCGGTCTCAACAAGCTTGCCGGCAAGGCCTTCCGTATCGCGCACCTCGGCGACACCAATGATCTCACGATCATCGGCGCCCTCGGCGGCGTCGAGATGACTCTCGATCTCGCAGGCGTGCCGTACAAGAAGGGCGGCGTGCAGGCAGCTATGGCTTATCTGGCCGGCTGCTCGAAGCCGGCGGCAGCCAAAGCCGCGTAACGCGCAAGCTGCAAATCGATAAAAAAACGGCGCGCTGAACTCTCAGCGCGCCGTTTTCTTATTCCGTCCTTCGCAGCCCGAGGCCGCTGCGCAACCTCAAACCTTGCTGCCGAGTTCTTCCATCGCCGTGCGAACCTCCGGCGAGAAGCTGCCGTTGATCGGCCCCTTGTACGCACCCTCGTTGCGCAGCACTTCCTGCAGCCACTTGCGGTCGGCCTCAGCCAGCACGTTTGGATTCCGCATCAGCTCCGACACCAGATATTTGTCGCCGAGCTTGAGCGAGCGAACGACCCAATACGCCGCTTCCGTATCGCTCTTCGTCACGCCCTTGCCGATGCGGTAAAGAATGCCGAGGTTGAACGTCGCGACCGCGTTACCGGCCACCGCCGCCTTGCGGACCTGTTCGGCGGCAACACCATTGAGCGCTTGAGCTTCATCCTCGTTCTTCGGAATGCCGCGGCCCTGCTCATACTTATCCGCGAGCCAAGAGGTCGCTTCGCTGAGCCCCTTGTCGGATGCCTGCTTGAGCAGCACGACAGCCTCATTGTCGTCCTTCGGCACGCCGCGTCCGGTTTCATAGAGCAGCGCCAGCCTGTGCATTGCAAACACGTGGCCTTTGTCGACCGCCTGCCGGTACCAGCGCGCGGCCTCGTTGTAATCCTGCTTCACGCCACGCCCGGTCTCGTAGAGCGCGCCGAGATTGGTCATTGCGGCATCCTGACCGCCATCAGCCGCCTTGCGGAACCAGGTCGCAGCGAGCTCCTCGTTCTTCGGAATGCCGATCCCGTCCTTCGCAAAAAGGCCGTAGCGCGTCATCGAGGCGACGTGACCGGCCTCTGCTGCCTTGAGGTAGTAGGAAGCCGCTTCCGGGAAATTCTTGGGGCCGAGCACGACACCGAGCGAAAGCATGCGGCCGAGGCTCGCGGTCGCTCCCACATTTCCGTCATTCGCGCGCTCGACGAGCAACTTCTTGAGGTCCGCAGCTCCGGTGCCCGCCCGCCAGACATCGATCGTCACTTGCTGGTCGGGCTTGAAGCTCTTGAGCGCCTCACCGAGCGAGTCTGCATCCGAAATCGTGCGCGCGCCGATGTTCTGGATCACGTCTCCGGCGCGCAGATCGGTGATGCCGCCCGCCGTCGTCACGTCCGTGACAATGACACCCTTCGCGTCGGCAAGCCCGAGCCCGCTCGCAAGGTCAGCGTCGACCGCCATGGTCGAAGCCCCGAGACCACCATGCGCCGCGCCATCGGTAACCGCGCGCTCGAGCTTGACCTTGAGGGAGATCCGCGCCGCGGGAATGCCGCTTTGCTTCGACTTCGGCGCCGACGGCCGCTCGGTCGAGGAGGTCTCCGTAGGCACGCCGGTCTTGCTTGCCGCGCCGTCGCTCTCGGACGAGAGCATGCCGGTCAGCGGCGTCCAGCGCGGCCCCTCGGCATAAGCAGCAACGCTGCCGGCCCCCAACGCCAGACTCGTGGAAATCGCAGTGATGAACAACCGCACCGGGTATCCCCTGTGTCGAAGAACGCGGAACAGGTTTAAGCCTTTTGCGTGGGCTCTACGAAGAGCTCGCTCGTGAAATAACGCTCGGCCGACGACGGCGCGAAAGTCACCACCGTTTTACCGCCCATTCCGTCACGCGCTGCGACCTCTAGTGCCGCAGCGACGTTTGCACCCGTCGAGATGCCGCCGGGAATGCCTTCAGTTCTGGCAAGCGATCGCGACGTTTCGAAGGCCTTGTCGTTGGACACCTTCACG
>JAATOF010004517.1:0-11708 GCA_013170925.1 Podosphaera leucotricha | reverse complement strand
AGTTTACAGATATTCTGACATTATACTGTCTCCCAAGGAAAGAGCACCGCTACCTGAGCGCTGGCGGTGTTGGTATAAGGAGGATATCTGGACTATGGGATATTAGGGAGATACAGATAGGGATACACACTTCGTGTGGCTCTGGTGTCTAGGCCTTGCCAGGCTAGGATTGCAGGTTTTTTGAGATTTTTTCCCCGCGTACTTAGCTCCCGTTGCTGCTCTTTTAACTTTTTTTTTGAGCAGATTGTTCCGTAGAAAAAGTGGTTGAATTGTACGGGTAATTACTGAGTCAAATGGCCACTCGTCATGGGTTAATGTATCAGTGATCTTAGGTTCGTGGTAAAAGGGGATAGAAGCACTGTAAAAGGTGTGGCTTGGGTCAGAGAGGAGCCCTGGTGTTATAATAGTCTTGGACTCAAGATAGCACGAATAAATCAAACAATCAAACAAAAAAACCGGAGGGGGCTTAAATTGACCCAGAAACCTGCGCAAGGATGTACTAGCCCCCAAACTCACCGCTACCGCTACCGCCACGACATCGACAACACTGATATGAGTTATGCCACAAACGTCGTCATCATCAACCTCATCGAAATTCATCATGTAATCATTCAAAGCCAGTGAATTTCAATTCATCTAATGCTGTCCCTTGCCAGCGAGCCCATGCACACTTCCTGTAAGTTCAGAAAGGCTATTCACCGGTAAGGCTTTCCTTTCATTTAAATATATAGAATTAGGTATCCAGCTACATTGACCACTCAAAGTACCAAAATAGGTGAAATGAAGTCGAATTCAATGATCTGACAGCCCAAAAACATTCAATTGTCTGCAAATACAATGTGTCTGGGCTAATCCAATTGTGAACGCCGCTTAATGAGTACAGTAGTTGCATTGCCCTGCATCACAGAAAGAGACGAGCTCATCCTCACCTAGCCCTTTACAAAAAGCACTCCATTCGAGGAGATCTCCTCATTCACTTCCACGCCTGCGCGCCCAGAATAGACGTCGTGCAATGAAGTTTGCGAACTTCACCTTACGCATCCTGACCTTTCTCACACGCTCTTTTCGTTCCCATTTACCTCGGCCCGGTCCTGGCTCCTATACGGACGCCGTGTATTGTTCAGAGCTCCTTTTCCACACGGCTTGCCACTCTAGCACTACCGACGCTCCAAGCCGTGAAAGATTCACGAGCAAGTGGCGGATCGCTCATCTGGCGACGGTCGCGAGAATGTTGAACGTTGGTTGGGTCATGTCGATTTGCTCAGGTGTCAGAGTCGGGCACCATCCTTGACACCTTGTCGCAGCCAAGTTATTGGCCGCGAGGGAATGCGTATCCAGCTATAAATACTGAATTCGTAGTTAATTCTTTAATTTATTTACCTATTCTAAAATGCAACCCTACAACACAAGGCTTATCATGTTTGCGTACTACAGTCAAAATATATCTTTCACGTTCTCCACGGGATTATATCTCATTAATCTATTCTTGCTGAGCTCTATCTACCCGAGACCGGGCCCCGCTTGTGAGTCTGCTTCGTGTTAACCGTAGATAATAACAAATCTATGTACATGTATCTGTTTGCCTAGATAAAAGCAAAAAAACCATATGATTTAGATCAATTGCGAACGATAGTACCATAACTTAGCCGGGAGAGAGTATCCATCACACTAAAGCTCGACCGTTCCTTCAGGTAAACCCTAGTTTTGGTAACACAATTCGCGATTATGTAGCGCCTACTGCTATCATTCTTCATCTTCGACAATGCGGACTCCATTAACAGTGACGCAGCGCCCTTTGACGACGACGTAGCTCCCACTCTGCACGACCAAGACGCCAGGTGGCTCAACTATAGTAACAGGCATGAGTGGCAACCATGTATAGGGTTGATACGCTGGCATTGGATATCCTGGAAATTGGACATATGGCCATTGAACGGTCGGCATGCTTGGGTGTACTGGACTCATAGATGATTGGTACACATAAGGATGCTCTACAGCCTGCTTGGTAGGGCTCATAGGGCTCATAGTTGGTTGGTACACACAAGGATGCTCTACAGCCTGCTCGGTAGGGCTCATAAGGCTCATAGACTCGGTCGCTGGTACCACTGGGGTCACAGGAGGAGATACCCCTTGCTGGTCTACTTTGAGTGGTGGTCCCGTGATCTGAGGAGGCGAATGATTTTTTTCCTCGAGCGTTTTGCGACTGGTATGGGTGATCGCCTTTTTCTTCCTAAGCATGACGTCGAGAACATCAAGCGTCATGTCTGTGGCCTTTTTTTTTGGCGACAGAGCAAGGACAAGCTTCCCTTTTATCTTGGTGAAATAGGGACAAAAAGCAGGTATCGTGAGGTTCTCAGCTTCTTTGCCTTTACTTTCATTTTTTTCAGATGATTTTTTCGAACTATCCGCGCTGTCAGAAATGAGACCATCCTCAAAAAAAAAGCTAAGCATGAAAAGAGACTTACAAAAAACGTGGCATTTTGGAATGTTATTAAATTATCCAGAAGCTCTCGTGGTGACTAAAGTCGATTATATTCTAGCTTCTTCGAAACCTAATCATTAAATATCTGACTTGAATTCGTCTCGTAGCTCAGTATTAAGCATTAAATAAGAATAGCGACGTCAAAGAAGATTGAATAAAAATGATTGGCTTCGAGATGTCAAGTTTCCAAAATTCAAGGTCTCACTCATCTATTCTATATTACACTATTCGCTAAATTCTGCATCAGAAAGACAAATAAATTCACCTAATGTTTTAGCGTTCTAGACTTATCTCTCAGCCACCATCTCAATCAACTCTCAACACTTTTGAACGTCGCCTTTTACTACCCATTTTTTTATTTCCCTTCTCGAATAAAGCGGCTGAGGCATGATCTCTCCCTACATTGTCAAGGTCCTTAACTTTGTAGATTCTGATAATCCAGTTTTCACTAGTAAAAGCTTCCTCAATAGTGTTCAGTGTAGGGCCGACATCAGGTAATTTTACACCACGTACACGGTCTTGAGCCTGTCCTACAGGAAATAGCTTATGGTAGTTGTAATAAGACATCTTGTACCTAAAAATTTGTCAGAAACTTTTTAGGAGAAATTAGTATTGAAAGCTTACATTAGACTATCTTTTGTTGTTTGAGTAGCACCTTCATCCACTCTGTATTCTCCCCTTGGAGTAAAGAAGTCTCGTTCCTTCACTTCGTCAGGCCAAATACCCTCGGCGATCCTTACCATCCATAGAAACTTGTTTATATCGTCACCAGAATAGCCAAGCAGGCCACCAAAGACGACCAGGACGTAGTCAACTTCATGCTGACGCATAATCGGATAGCTCACTTCTTCTTTGGAGCTCATCGCTTTTCCAACAGTCGCTATATGTGTGTTGTTCCATGTATTGTTGTCAACAAGTGTTGGTCTATCGGCCATTCCACCTATTTGATAGCCATAATCCCACCAAGACATAATTTTAGAGTCTTCGGGAGTATTCTGTCGCAGCCATTGATATGCCTCCCTGTAGTCATCGATGATATGTTGTTTTCCATCAGGCGTTCTACTTGCCAGAACAACAGAAGGTGATGAGTAGGCATTTGATGTTACCCAAGTGCAGTGAAGAACAAATAATAAAAGATAGGAGGTCAGGATACTCACTATGGATATCTTTGAGAAATTAGAGTAAATCCCCACGTAAGGCCGGTACGGTGACCGAGAGTTTTTCGTAATCCTGGGGGATGGGGCAGATGTGCTTTCATTGCTAGTGGCTTCAGTGGTACTAATTGGCGCTTGTGGAGTCCTCATAGTCAGATATGTATCAAAGATATGGGACAAAACCAATGCTGCACTAACACATACAATTGGTGTGAGTGTGAGCATAAGGCGAACCATGACACCAGCAAAGTAGCTAGCGAGTATGGCATAAACCACTACAAAGACTTGTTCGTCTGCTAGCTTCTGAAAACAGAGGTAGACACCAGCGGGAAATAGCCAGATGAGAAGGTTAAGATCGAAGAAAAATGAAGGCCAAGCTGGCGGTTGGTGCTCCGATACAGATGCAATTATAGGAATGTGAATCTTGGCGTAGCCAGTATCCCAGAGTGAATAAAACCGACCACTCCATGGAGCGATAACACCAGTTATGGTTAAAAGAACCAAGCCACTTAAGGCCAGGACAAAAATTAGAAGCACAAATCCCCAGAGAATGGCTGTGAACTGTTTGCTGGGTATACTAGCACGAATGGATTCAACAAAGCCAATGAGCTGGAGAAGTCCAAAGACGCCTAGAAGTTCTCAGTTTCGAGACTGAAGTTGACAAAATGAACTTACCTAATGCAGACATATGCTCACTGCTGCGAATTGGGAGGAACCCCACAAATGGAATCTGCATGCTTGCTAACGTTCCTAGAACGTACCAGGTGCAGTAGCTAACATAGATTCGAGGACTAAATCTGCCCATACACACCAATACAAGAACATGGAGAGGAATTAAATTAGTGATAAAGACATATCCTCCCCAGGCAGATACCATGTAGCCATACGAGAGGGCACAAAGAGCACCCCAGAACGCTGAGCCCATTTTGAGGGCCTTGATCCAAAGAAAAAAGGTAAAGATCAGGAGGAAGATAGCAATGGCCTCATTATCATAACTTCCAGCCACTGATCGTGAAATATAACCGGGCGCGATTCCCATGAAAACTGCGGCAAGAAGTCCAGCAGAAGAAGACGTTGACATTTCGTTGGTGAAGAGGTAGGCTGCATATGCAGTTAAACCAGAGAATGCAGGTGCTAACAATACACAGATGTTGCGGATATCAACTGGCATAGAAAGGGCTCGTAGGGCGTGATAAATAGCACCACTTGTTACCATGAGACCAGGATATAAAGTTCCTCCGGTCACACGTCCAAGAGGATGCCATGTTCGATCGTCAAACCAATCCCAGAAGTCGTAAAATCCATTCTGAACAAGGTATTTTGTTGCTCTGAAATTAAACCAAGGGTCGACTAAATTTACTGCTGTCAGTTCGAATGTTTCTCAGGGTGAGAAAGTGACAGACATTCGTGGATAATACTTTCAAAGCCTAGTTAAATGATGTATCAGTAAGCTTCTCTATTAAATTGGTACGAATGGGAGTGCTCAAGTACAGGATTCCTGGGGATGCCAGGCAACAGGACTCAAACAACGTACGAATTACTGAGAACAAACGACTAGAAATCGCAGTAGCAGCTATCAAGCAAAGGATGATTAATCTCAGGATGCCTCTTGAATTCTTTCCTGTGCTGCCTTTGAGAAAAGGCTCGATAACTGAGTCCGCCATAGTGAATAGTTCTACTGACCGGCGCAACTTCGCAACTTGTCTACCGTCAGAATTATTCATACACGTGATTTCGATACGATGGATAAGGTTACGTCGACTTCAGTAAGTCCGACTACCCGGCTTCAATAAGTTCAGTTCAAATTAGCAAAATACCCGCCTAACTGGCTCCTTCTCTTCATGCGGTGCTGCTTGCAAGCGCTCGGCATTTCCGTGAGAGCTAGGAAAAGAGCATAGAAATGTTTCGCCTTGTAGCTATTGATCAATGAGAATCTTCGTCAAGACTTAGTAAGATTACGAGGTGTCTTATTACTTCGATTACGACAATAGTATGTCAGTAGAGCCTTATGCCTAAGCTTGTAATATCTTGGTTGATTCTACACCAACTACCAATTATCAAGTCTTCTATCGAGTACCCATATCAAAGAAGGCGCATAGAATTTTTCATCAACCTCGTCTTTCTTCATTAAATTCGGGGTTCATAGTGTTCTTACAACCAGTTAGTGACTAAAATAAGTCTGGAGATTTTGATTTTGTCCTCTAGTCTGCTCAACTACTATGAAGTCAATGAGTAATGCTTCAGCCCTCGTAAAGTGATCCTTGTGATTCCTTCTATATTGTTTCGTATGAGTGTTCCCCATGCCCTTGGACTTTGTAGAGCAAATTTTGGTCTGAAGGATATTATTTTTTGATGTAAAATGTTCCTATGATTAGGAGAGCCATGTAAATGTATAATTGTACGGCTCGTGATGAGTGCATTTTTCAAATTAATTGATTACCTCATTGAGCACATGTATTTTCTATATATGATTCTAATACATGACTACGATTTTAGCTCGTTTTGAGGATTCTCTAGAGGGTAGCTTTGTAAAACTTCCTTATGTTCTATCTAGACTCGAGTGGATAAATAAATAAGTGGTGCACAGTTGCGGCTGACCGAGCTTGTATATCGAGCTAGCTATAACGTAGCTACAAGCCCTTACTCTGCCCCAGCCAGAATTTTCGATTCAACAGCTAGATAGTGTGCTACTTTCTGTACCACCATTACTATTTCTTCACTTCTTTATCCTACTGCTATCAAAAGTCTCACTTCAAACTTAGGGTTAGAAGAACCATAAATATATCTATGCTTTCTTTCTTTAACTGACCTTGAACCAACTAGTTTTAAAATATCTTCCTACACCACTGGGTAATAAAATTTCTTTTCAAACCTGCATTCCTTATGCTTGCTTGTCTTCTGTGCCCGAGAGTGTCACTTCCAACTTACTTAGCCTTCTAATGTGTCTATATGTGATTCAAGATAGATTAAGAGTCTTGAAATGTCCGAAAAGCCCCCAACTAAGAAAATTGCCCCTAGACAGCTGAGCCTAGCTACCTAATATTGTCACTAATTTGAAGCTGTAAGAGACGGGCAGCTCATGTAACTGATTTATTTCTCCGCCATGGTACGTTTGAGATTGTGAATAAGATGATCGCCGATAACTTCAGATCTGGAAGTAGATTCTTGAAATGAAAGTCAGTGGTAAATATCAACTCTACCAGGATATTATTTGGCTTCTTTATAAATTTTAATACCACATTTAAGTACTCGTATTTATTTCTTAGTCGTGCTATATTCCGGCTATCTATATTATCTCACGAAATAATATGTTGTAAATCAATTCTCGAGATTTGGTTAAGCTTTGGCTCTATAGATTCTCTAAGAAAATTTATAGACCTATTGGATATGTCGTACACGTGAACAGATGCATTGTCGACCCAGGGAACGCAATTTTGTAGGTCTTTGAATCATTGGTTTCGTCCATAGCGAATCCCTGTACTATATTGGATTTTCTTTAGACCACATCACCCTTACAGGAACGTCGATAATGTAAAGTAAAAGGTAAGACCAAGTATCGAAAGTTTGTGTTGTGTTGCGGGTTGTAAAAGTCATTTTGAGAACCGACGTCTAGAGTATAGAAAAGGTTATGATGACCAGCGTGGCGTCACTACGTCACTGTTAAGTTGGAAAACAAGATCAAGGAATTATGCTTGTAAAAGACGAAATACGTCTGAAAAAAAAATATGCGGTTTGTGCGATGTTATGCCGATACAACCAAGGTTGAGGCGCTGGGATCAAATACCCCGCGTGACCAACTCACGATATCAACCCACGATGTTCCTTTCTGGGCGATGTCCACGTCGACTTTACAACTCCTCAGAGTTCACTATTTCTATTATCAACCTTGAAAAATGAATCTATCGGAGAACTTAACTGATGTGTGTGAGTCGAGTGCAAATGTCGTTGATTGACTAACGTTTTCTCCATAGAACCTTTCTTTCATCCTCAATAAACCTCATGATGTAGTCTTTGAGCAACGACCGAAGCCACGTCTTCAGTCACCTCACGACGTAATCGTCGCAATCAATTTTACGGGCATTTGCGGATCCGATGTGCATTATTGGGAGCATGGAGCCATTGGTGCTTACGTTCTTAAAGAGCCAATGGTGTTGGGACATGAAAGTGCTGGAACAATTGTTTCTATGGGTAGCTCAGTTAAATCATTGAAACTTGGGGATCGGGTCGCAATAGAACCTGGTACCCCTTGTCGGCGCTGTGAAGCGTGTTTCTCCGGCCATTATAATCTTTGCGCTGATATGCGTTTCGCCGCAACCCCTCCTTACAATGGGACTTTAACTGGCTTCTACGCCGCCCCTGCAGATTTTTGTTATAAGCTTCCCGAAAGTGTTAGTCTGCAAGAAGGTGCATTAATTGAGCCTTTAGCAGTAGCAGTTCATGTTGTTAGAGCTGCGGAAATTCAACCTGGACAGAACGTCGCAATAATGGGTGCGGGCCCCATCGGGTTGCTGTGTTGCGCTGTCGCCAAAGTATATGGAGCCTCCAAGATTATTGCGGTTGACATTCAACCTGCCCGATTAGAATTCGCCATGAAATATGCAGCGACTCATTCCTTTATTCCATCGCGTGTCCCAGCAGAGGAAAATGCAAAATGCTTATTAAGAGAATTCGGCCTTCCTGATGGTGTAGATAGGGTTATTGACGCTAGCGGAGCTGAGCCATCCATTCAAGTCAGCTTGCATGTCGTACGTCGTGGTGGAATCTTTGTTCAAGCAGGAATGGGCAAACCTGACATTACATTTCCTATTATGGCGTTATGTCAAAAAGAGGTGACTGCGAAGGGCAGTTTCCGCTACGGTAGTGGTGATTACAAACTCGCAGTTGAGCTTGTATCTTCGGGTAAGATTAATGTGAAGGAGTTAATATCTAGTATCGTACGTTTTGAAGACGCTGAGCAGGCCTTTCGGGACGTCAAAGGAGGCAAAGGGATTAAATATTTGATCGCCGGTCCAAATGAGAAGATTTAATTAAGTAGAACGGGTTACTACATGGATAATCAACTACCTTGGTTCCTTGGCTTGAAGTTTTGCTCGATAGTCAACTATCTACAATGAATGATAGGCAATTCATCTCATCTCTTAATCATGTTTACGCCAGGGTTGATCAAATCTGATAATAAATGATAGAATATTTGCATGGGATAAACACCAATCATTGGCAATAAAATGGGTCCTGGCTAACTGTATAAAGGCTAGTCCAAGTAGCACAAAAAGATGAATAAGCCATCATCTCACTGATTGGTTCAGTTCAATTCGTCAGATAAGATTAGTCATCAAGTCACATTCGCATGTATCCGGTATTCGGCATGTGACTGAATTAACATCTTACCCCGCTTGATAGACTGAGTGATTACCAAGTTTCTGTGCTATCAAAGCAGTGTCTTAAGGCCATCACGACACCAAGTTCACTCAATAATCATTCGCATCAAAATCCAAGTAATTAGCTCTATGCGTACGAAGCGTTGCTTCAAACAGATATCTTAGATTTCGGTTCATTTGAATTCCGAAGGTGCTGGCTGAATCTTACGAAGGTTTTTCCCCGCTGTGCCAAATCCATCCTTGTAGCATGTTACCTCGCTCGTAGTATGGTTGGGGAAGCTTGTAGCCCAGTGACTTGAGGCCCTAACTTTCGACTCCTTATCCTTCTCACCACATGTACAAACATTTAAACCATTGACACTTCTTACTCGATAGCAAATTGAAGGATATGGTCACGGAGCCGGTGCCTAATTTATCATTTTGTGTTGTGTTGAGATGTTAAGCTGAAGCGGGCCAATATAGCTCAAGGTATACATTGGCCAGCCAATAGGGCGAGGCCTATTCTTACATGTAAGCCCCTACATCTATCGCACGGATCCAAAGTAAAAGTAGAGAAATTTCAAGTGTCCGCATGACCCGACGTCATACTTCCACATCATAATTAGATAATATAATAAGTATACGCATGCACTTGGAGACGGGGACTTCCGACAGCGGGGAGAAAAGAAATATATGTAGCTGTAGATACAGATACAGTTGTAACTAATTAAATTTTATATAAATTTGATTTATCGACACTGCTCTAAGCATCCTAACAGTCACCCATGTAACCGTGCGTAGGTTGTGTACCCCGTCTTTCTCGATATATTGGTAGTGTTGCTACTTTTCCTTTCACGTATCCGAAGTTAAGAACAGGTCCTGTCATTTGCAACAAAACCTTCTCAAGCGCAAGTGACAACGCATGCTGTTTGCTACCACCCGATCCCACTCTGTTTACTAGATGCCAATTATGAGCATGGGTATCTCTTCGCAACAGATGAACTCGACCCAAAACCATGACTATAGCAATTTCACCCCCTTTATGATCAGAGACAAGAGTAGTTTGGATGCCTGAATCAACCACGTCTTCGACTCGTACTTCGTTATTGAACGTGTACAGAGGTAAGTGCTCGTCTTCTGGTGCTGGCTTTTCAACGAAACAGTTGTACTTGCCATCTACCACAACAAGACCCATTTGTGCCAGTTTAATGATATCTTTGGTCGTACAGTTTTCCATAGTAAGAGAACTACATCCAGGACTGATCACCGCAAGCCGAAAGAAACCATCATCTTGGTGCGTCGTATCTCCGTAGATGAATTGGAAGATTTCAAGCCACCTCGGCCTATCGTTCGTGATCTTGCTATCTTTGATCATCACCGCATTGTATTCTTCTTCTAGAAGATGAATGTGATCCGGTAGGGTAAGTGTATCCCTGCAGAAGCGAAGCACTGGCACAACGTCATCGGAGCTCACGACGTCGGTCCAAAGATATCCCAAGCTTTTCCAAATATCCAAGTCATCTGGTCTCGTCTTAAAGTTGCCGCGGACGTAATGAGCCCCTGTATTCTCTGGACCTATGCCGTGAACTACGGTATATTGATGGCCCATCTGATAGAAAGGCATGCGAATCATCGTAAAGCAATCTAACGCGAATAACCTTGGTAACATTTTTCACACTCTCTTAATATCAATTAATTCTAAAATTGACCATTTCATCAGCTTGTTTCTAGAAAATTAGGGTAGTAGGTAAGTTCATTAACCTTCGAAGCCAAAGGGCCTTTCTCTTTCCATTAGATCATCCACCTGTGAATACATGACAGCACCGTAGACTTTAATCAGATTTCTATTTTTTAGTGTGAATGCTTTCTCAGAATAGATAAGAAATATACCCAAAGGATCACGATATCAATCTGTTATAATTAAATGGGTGCAAGGCTTTTATTAGTGCTGAATTGGCCATGCTAAGGCAATTAGTTGATTTATGCTTTGATCAAATTGCGTCTCAAGCAGAGTTGAGGGAATTATTAGTCTACCAGTTTCTATTTATATAGATGAAGTAGCTTGCAGAGTAGATGAAAATACCGCTTGATCCGAAAATATTTTGAAAATCTTAAATTATTACATTATAGGTTAAGTTAATTTCAAGTCTTGATAAGTATCTCTAATCCAAATTCGCATCTTGGTTTACATCTTGAGCTTGGTTGCCTTATGTCCTGAGATATTCATCGGTTTGAGAAACTGAAGATCCATCGATTATTCATCAAATTGATTCACGGATTTACTGTTTGTCCGAAGACATTGCCTGAGAATAAATCTATTCCATGGTCAAGTCACAAACTTGATATGTAAAATTGCATGCTGATTTTTGTATGGAATAGTTCTAACCAGTGATTAGATACAAGTGATCACGAGTGAAGTCTGTGTATGCTCGAAAGATGGCATTGTCGGTTTCCGCTTTAGATTGTTTCACGATGGTTCGCATGCCTATCTACTTTAATAATGATCATTATCCAGATACCATAGTACACGGCGTAGGTTCTTCAACGAATGGGGGACATTACATCCGAGGCCGATACTCCCATAAGCCTAATGATAATGAGTATGACATTTGGAAAAGCTTGGGATATCTCTGGTCCAACGTTGTTAGCTCCGATGATGAGGTACCGGTGCTTCGCTTCTGCAGAGATACATCTGTCCTCCCTGATTACACTGTT
>JAATOF010004511.1:0-13291 GCA_013170925.1 Podosphaera leucotricha | reverse complement strand
TGTGGAAGTGATGGTTAGGGTAACGATTATGATAACGTTTACGGTAGTGGATGATGGTGAGGGCTACGGTGAGGGTAGTTGTGGTGGTAAAGACGATGATTACGGTATCTGGTGACGGTGAATACGCGGGTGGTGGTTGTGATGGTGGCGGTGGGAGTTAAGAGCTATCGAAGGAGGAAAAAATGTAGGTTTGAATTATGACAGAAGACTTGACGTACTAAGCCCCATACGGAGGCTTGTCGTGGTATATATACAATGAAAAACCTTAAAACTCCCAAAATAGCCTCCTAACCGAGATTACTATTTTCCAAAAAACAAACAACTACCATTACTCATACTAGTGCTTATTGCCTACTAAAGTCAACCCGTGACAAAAGATATGTCTACCCAAAATTCCTGGAATGTGCTCCGTGAATGCTCCCGAATTTTATTATCCACGATGCAGGATCGAATAAATGAATTTAGGAACTATGCCTTGACAATGTCGGTTGACATTAAAGAAATCCCAGTTTAAGCCCATCATTCTGTTGGCTGAGTCGAAAGATACCATGCTCCACTTCGTCGTGCATATTACTAAAAGAGATAAATGGCACAAATGTTAACAAGGCTATGATGCGTCAAATGGCTATTAAAGCCATCAATGATACAGCAGGTCGTGATGGCCTGGTACCAACTCTATTAGTTTTTGGTGCGTTTCCTTGTTTAGGACCTATGGACCCATCTGCTGCTAGCGTTTCTCAACGTGCGGCTGCCATCAAATCCGCTATGGAGGAAGGAGGAAGGTTTAAAAATAAATCATCTCTAGCCGATCATCACTAGGATTTACAGAATCAGGGATTGAATCAAGGCCAACCTCAAGAAGTTGATGTTATGCCAACGCTTTCCTCGGAACACCAACCCGAAATAGGTGCTGAAACTTCGGTTCGAGTCGAAAATCAATCTGTGAAGCCACCCGCTGGTGAACCGCGCTATCATCTAAGAAGTCGTGCTTATTTCTTTGAAAATCCAATGCTTTATTTAAACGATGCTACGTTTATAACGGATCAGCAGATTCTTAATGGGAGCATTGACAATGAATTACTCCCACAAAGATTTGAGGATTGCAAAACGGAATCCGAAGCCTAGTTGACAACAAAAGAGGAACGTGACATGGCATTGTGTGTTAGCCTTCGATCCTCAGGCAAGATTCCAGACATAGGTGCTCCTTTCGAATCATCTGGTCAGAAAGAGATAAGTAACCTACAAGAAAGATGAGTCTTTGAAATTTTGCCATTCGACTCTTCCTCCTGTGGACAGCGAGCGTATCTTCAAGACAAGACTGGTTAATGAGATGAAAGGTATGCCTAATAAGCCGTATGAGAAAACCCGAATGATTGTGCAAGGATATAATGATGAAGGCAAGAAAGAAATTCTGACGCAAGCTTCAACGATCCAACGTTCAAGCCAACGTATTTTACTCGCTCTCGCACCCTCGCACCCTCACTCCCTCAATGCAAAGTATACCTTCGCGATATCGTTCAAGCATATGTTCAATCAGAGAGTGCCCTCAACCGCACCATTCTTTCCCGACTTCCTAAAGAGATTGAAGCCGATTGTCATCTTGGTGCAGTTATGCTAATAATCAAACCACTTTCTGGTCTTGCAGCAGCAGGTACTCGTCAGTATGAGGCTTATAGTAAGCATCATCGTGAAAAGCTTAGCATGTTACCGTCCACATTATCAAGTTGGTAGTGAGAATGGGGATATGTAATCGGTGGATTGTAGTCGGAGAGGTGAAGCAGGAGATAAGATAGAATATTTAATTTTATAAAATCAAGAACAGGTAAGGTAGATAATTACATGTGTGTTAGTGTCAAGGCCCACTAGATGACTCAGCATTCTTGGCACACATGATTTATGTCCCATGATTTCATCGTCGAAGGGAAATTTGGTATCCTTGACATGCAAACGGATGATTGTTCGTTGCGAACAAAGGGTTTGCTCACAAGGAAAACAAATTGCTTCCTTTTAATGCAAAACCTCAAGAAATTTTGCTTAAGGCACACCCTCTAAATTTTAATGGTGGCATCATTACAATAGAAAACAGAGGCATAACTCTCCGACAGAAAAATCAAGGCGATAGATTGAGCTCATTGATCCAAAATCTTCGACCAACGCACAAGATTACAAAGAGCAACGGGCTCGCGGTGCGTACATCGCAGCTGTTTGCCAGCCAAAGGCAGTATTTGATCTTTCTGTTGCCGCGCAAAATCAGGTGCCTTCGGAAGAAGATTTTAAGGCGCCCAACAAGCGACTCAAGTGGCAGATTTAAAACAAGGACCGAGGCATTCATTTCATACCTCTAAGCTTAAATTCGGCCAAACTATTTGTCTTTGTAGATGGATCGTTTGCGAATAATAAGGATCTTTCATCCCAAATCGGGTACATGGTCAGACTAAGAAAACTTAAGCCGTGCCATAATTTAAAATCACTGGCAATACTAATCATTGGAGCTCCGTCAAATGTAAACGGGTGACCAGGTCTGTACTTGCATCTGAACTGTATGGCTGAGTCAATGGCGTTGATATTTCTATGGCTATCACCACAACCCTAGCGATGATCACTGAACAGTTGGATATCGAGGATATCCCTCTGGTCGTGTGTACCGATTCCTTCTCTCTTTACGAATGTCTAGTAAAATTAGGAATTACTAAGGAGAAACGACTTATGATTGACGTTATGGCTATTCGTCAGTCATACGAGCGTCGTGAGATTTCTGAAATTCGCTGGATCGATAGCGATGATAACCCTGCCGATTCCATGACTAAATCGAACCCGAATAAGGCACTACTAAGCCTCATTGAGACCAATAATTTAGTCATACGAATGGAGGGATGAATTCAACGAAGTTGAATAAATAATTCAGCTGTGAAAAGGTAAGATGCAGAATGAAAAAGTAAGAATCTTGCCAGTGTTGCATAAATCGCGTGCACATGACTCCCATATACGTTGGTCATGGGTTTGGTATTATGTAAGCAGCTTATCAACCATATAGGATTTATAATCACTACCTCTCGATAGCTAGTAGTTGATATATGCAATTCAAATGATATATGCTATTCCATGTTTTAAACTCGTATACTAGTATACATCTCCCGACTGATATATACCAACAGTAGTAGGGTTTGAGATCTCCGATGTACGTGATATTAAACTCTGTGTTTATATTTACTTTGTAAAATGCAGATACATAGAATAATTTTAAATAAACAACATAAGGACTAACCTTATAAGATT
This sequence comes from Podosphaera leucotricha, assembly GCA_013170925.1. Taxonomy (NCBI): domain Eukaryota; kingdom Fungi; phylum Ascomycota; class Leotiomycetes; order Helotiales; family Erysiphaceae; genus Podosphaera; species Podosphaera leucotricha. The sequence continues at coordinate 10,015 of JAATOF010004511.1, read as the reverse complement.
TATTTTGATTTTTGTGTACACACACACATCGTTAGACCAACAACATGTAATTACATATGTCCGGACAGTACATACTAGTAATTTATTTATTTTGACAAGATGAGCTACCCGTGCAACCTGTCTATTTTAGGTGTACATATAAAGCCTTCATACGTGCCTTTAATACTAGAGGTTACGGCTCGTCAAGCTGAGGTTAAGGTTGATGGATGGTTAGAGATAGCGGTGTCAATTGTAGAGCCATCACTTGTAAAGGATTGGTCACAAATTTTATCAAAGATCTAAATTTTCATGCTTAAATGACCTCTGACCCTCTCCTTCACCATAGTCTAGAGAGACTTGGCCATGGCCCCTGATCTTATATTTATAAATCATCAAGCCGTCCAGACCAACCGGACCACGGGCGTGGATTTTGTTTGTACTAATGCCTACCTCAGTTCCAAATCCGTATCGCATGCCATCTGCCATACGTGTGGAAGTATTCCAGTAAACACTTGAAGAATCAACGCTGGACATAAACTGCTCAGCAAGAGAAAGGGAAGACGTCAAAATACAGTCCGTGTGGTGGGATCCATGAGTATTTATATGAGAGATAGCGGCCATGATATCAGGAACTACCTTAATTGAAAGAACTAATGAGAGATGCTCAATATCGTAATCGTTTATGCCGGCGTCTTCGATCCCTGACTCTGATGCACCTTTTGAGATTAAAAATTCTTTGCTGGCTGCATCACAACGTAATATGACGCCCTTTTCTATCAAGGTCTGAGCAACTGTAAAGAAAATTCCTTGTAAAGCGGCTTCTTCGACCAACAGGGTTTCGACACTATTGCAGGCGGCTGGATATGAGGTTTTAGAGTCGATAATCACACGTGTAGCGATTTCTGGAGTAATAGAGTGCTCAAGATAAATAGAACAGATACCATCGGCATGACCAAGGACTGGAATTTTAGTCGACGATTTAATATACCTCACGAGTTCATTTGAGCCTCTGGGAATGACCAAGTCAATAAATCGATCAAGCTCCAGAAGCTGAGGTATAACATCTCTTGTAGTGACCAGTTGAATTGCAGCGTTTGGAACTTCTGTTCTGCTCAAAGCTTCAGAGATAACTCGTGATATGGCGATGAACGATTCTGTTGACTCTTTTCCGCCTTAAGGTTCAGAATTTTAGCCAAATTACGGCCCAAATGGAAAATTAAAAATTACCTTTCATAATTGCGGCATTCCCTGATTTAATTGCTAAGGAGGCAATGTTGGCAATAACTTCAGGACGAGCCTCAAAAATAATCAAGAGGACTCCAATTGGGCATGAGACTCTCTCAAGATCAAGACCGTCATCAAGCCTTGTTCGCAGTGTGATTTTGCCGACTTTGGGCATCTCAGTGACCTGAATTTTAGATGAACGCGGGATCTTTGTTCTAAGGGCTCACCTGGATCTTGAAGTTCGCGAACATCTAGAATGCCCCTTAGCATGTCTTCCCATTTACCTTTCTTGTTGAGGTCTAGCCTTGAGAGGATGCTTAAGCTCAGCTCCCCCTTTTCGACAGCTAACTGAGCTTGTTTAAGATCACGAGCATTTGCTGCGAGGATTGTTTCTTTGGAATCTGAAAGAGATTTATGAATGATGGTTAAAGCGTCGTTACGAGCTTGAGTTGACAATGTAGCCAATCCATGCGAGGCAGATTTTGCAGATTCTGCACACGACAGAGGTGTCTCACTTGTTAGAGACATCGGCGCATTGACTACAGAAGGATTTTAATACAATATAGCGAATCCTAAACTTGGTATTGATTAGAACATCGTCGCTTATTGTGTGAAAGAATTCACTAATTTCAACGCCTAATTTTTTACCCCGCGGTGGGCCTTTTGTCGGCTGTGACATCATTATCTAGAATGAAGCAATACTAAATTTATATATAAATCCAGCCAAATTGGGGCAGCACTCCTGGACCAGATGACGTAGTGGTATGCCGCAGCGTAGAGCTAGAATAGGAATATTACCATCAAAACCTCGTGCTGAACCACTATTTGGCTGACGCTAGTTTTGATCCTATAAGTACGCAGCCCTTTCAATAGCACATATGCTGGATCATCATGAGGGAATGGTGCTGTGCTTATCGTGTAATTATGAAAATAACGTCTCAACCCTTTTTGAGATAAACCACAATTAGTCTTGAATCTACATTTCACTCAGGACCTGTAAAGAGTCATTATCTCAGATAATTGAAACAATTCGGAATCAAAACAACTGACAGAATGTAATTATGTGCTTCAAGTCAATCTCAGTCACTTCATTCTGCTGCTGCCGGTCAATTACATGAGAATAGTTTAAATATATGGCGAATGACGAGCGCGTCTGGTTACAGAGACATAGGGAAGACGAAATGACATTCAAATTTCAGCGGATAAATTCGCATCTAGCACTAATTACCCATAATTGGACGACTTAACCATTAGATCTTGCCTTTCAACTAAATTGAGGTGACACTATCTCTACCGACAGTAATTTTTTACAAGCAATTTTCTAACTCGAGTGCCCCTTCACACTCTCGAGCTCATCATGGATGGGGTTTTGGACAAACTATTAACATTCCCGCCGCATCCCCCACCACCTAGCCCTCTTTCTGACCAAAGTTATGATTACGGTATTAGAGAGCAAATTAAAGCCGTCAAAAAAATACCAAACGCGATATTACTGCGGGAAAAGTTTGGTGGTGAAAATGCTCTAAATGTTGGTCTAAGTTTCTGAAAATGCCTATCTATACTTACGATACAAAAGGTCATTGATCCAGGTGTCAATACTATCCCGTATACATATATTCTCTTAGCCAATCTTATGGCAATCTCATGTAGAGAAGATGTCGACAAGGTACTGGAAAAGATGATGGACTATCTCAAAAATTTCGACCCTAGACAAGTGAGATACATTGGGACTGAGTTTAGGACGATTGTTGAATCTTATTTAAGCTATGTGGAATCATTCAACCAAGTATGTTCCAAAATCTCCTTACTCAGTTCTGATGACTAACTGCAAACAGTCTGCTGTGGCAGTAGATATTGTCAGCAGAGCCTTGTTACGAATGGATCCAGATGGAACTGTACTCACATCAAACCATTTGAAGCTCATTAAACTGGTGATGCGAACCCGATGCTATGATGCATTTAGTCCGTTCCGAGATAATATAATACTTTATATTCCCGACTCTAACTCCTTACCAAAACCAAATTATCTGTGTAGTTTGAATCTTAGCCCTGTCTCATTCATCTCAGTCAGCTTGGGTCTAACTACAAAACTGACGCATGTTGATATCTTGGAGTACTTTTTATATTGCGGTATGGCATGCCTTGGTGTGCGAGCGTGGAAGAGTGCATTAAAATTTTTTGAATGTGCCATCACTTATCCTGCCAAAGACGCCGTGAGTAAGCTTATGGTTGAGGCGTACAAAAAATGGGTTTTAACTTCCCTTATTCACAGAGGGAGAGTGCCCGAATTACCAAAGACAATCAGTACTATCACTACGCGGGCGTTTCATGTACTTGCAAGGCCGTACGAGAATCTTGCACTCACATTTCAGAATGATACTGCTTCTAGCTTAAAAGCTGAGGCTGAAGCTGCCCAAGATATTTGGGTAAAAGACTGCAACAAAGGACTTGTTCTCCAAGTTCTTGCTTCGTATCAAAAGGTTCAAATACGTAATTTGGCATCTATCTACAGCAAAATTTCGATTCCTGAAGTTCATCAGAAAACCTACAGCGCAGAGACTGGTGTAAAACTTTCTTCTGTCAGCGAGGTTGAAAAGTTAATCTTAGACATGATAAATCAAGGCGAATTATACGCAACGATTAGTAGTTCAACTCAAGGCCCTTCTGTTTTGACTTTTTCACTGACCGGTCCAAACATGACAGAAACTCAAATACAAAAAGAGCTAGCTATGTCGGTATCTCGAATCCGGTACATTACTCAGGGAATCAAATTCACAGATCGTTATTTAACTCATGATGACGAATATATTAAATACTTACAGAAACAAAAAAAAAAAGTCAAACAGGGACAAAATGATGGTAGCCATACAGAGTCAGTTACAAATTGGAATGATATTGTTGAAGATGAAGATATCATGGGAGTTTATTGAAGATATTCGGCATGGTGTGCCAGCTCAATTTTGAGTATGGTTCTATACTTATCACAGGCTAATAGTAATAAAACTTTGGTGCCGATAATACTCTAAATAAATTAAACAAATACATGTATGGTCATTGATTATAGAGTTATGATACTCCTCGACTCTAATGCACAAGTTTTTAGCCGGTGCCAACAAGTCCAGCACCCTTAATATCGATTTAAATTATATTATAAGAAATAATTTTTATGCGTAAGAAGCTCAGCGACAAAACTTATCACTCCGATTTTGATTGAAATGTCTGTAGAAAAAAACGCAATGATTTGAAGTTTGGATAATTTCTGAAATCCTGTAAAGATATTTTTCACACTATACTCTCGCGGATAGATATCTTTATTATTTCCATCAACAACGGTTGGGAAGAACTTTAGTTTGGCTGCTAAACAGATTGGAATTTTTCAGACGAGTGATTTTCGTAAGAAAATCATCTTTCCTGAGACTAATTTTACATTCTGCCCGATGTCCTCGACTGCTCCTTATGACATGAAGACCGATTTAGGGTTGTCAAAGACGTGACTGATAGAGAATCGCGATTGACGAGTCGTAGCTCGTGCTTGATTTGCCAGCTACCAGCCTGCCTGTCGGCCTTGCTTGATTTCGTGGGGATTCCCAGTCAGTGATTGATTTGAGGACGTTCGAAATTCAGACCCGCCAGTGGTAGTGGAAGATTCGTCCTACCCGTGCGAACATCTCGTCCCACGCATCGCGGATTCTCCTCAGGCACACTAGCTGGCATCAACTCGTTGCTAGGTGGTGGGCGCGGTGCCAAGGTGGTGGCGGGATAATAATGTGCAACATACAACCAACTCCTACAACGTCGCGAAGTGGCATGCCGCTCTCAGGGATGTAGTTGGCCCAGAACAGTTTCCAGTGGGTTGATTTAGGGAAGACGTCCACATTCGTCCATGAGCCGCTAAGCTAGATTCATGATTGTACCGTACCCTTTTTTAACGATAGTGTGATTGTGCTTCGTCTTCTTCAGGTAAGGTGGCTTTTAGTTGACATCCTCAAGTATTTCGATCCATAATCTTCAGCGTTTTGTCTGGTCATCATCTGTACTGTTGTATCTTACATCGAAAGCACCATCGTCTGACGTCTGAAAAATTAGCAATATCAGCGAATCCATGGCTTCTGGATACCTATATAGACAGCACGACAGCATTTCGAAGAGCAAGCTACATATACGTATAAAGACTAAGTAGCTTACTTGGTGACAATATTTATATCATAGTTCCTTGCCTAGGCATTTATCTATTCACCACATAAAATGCCATCTAAAATACTTGAAATTCGAAGCTTGAAAAGGATACCAACGGTCATTATATTTAACCACACTGCCTCGCAAACTTTTCCTGCCATGCTTTCTTGTGATTCTCATAAAATATCCCGCTCTAGCTTTGACTGGTGTCTTATCTCCGCTGAGAGAAAAATATGGATTTGGTGAAGTACATTAATGAAAAACCTAAAGATGGTAAGTTTCTGTAAAATCATTTTGTACGCTCAGCTCTCATCACCATCGTCCCAAAAACGCCAAACCCGTCTGTCCAAGAAGAGTACACCAATAGTACATAGATCATAAGAAATACAAAAATGTTGGTGGAAATTTATCGATCCACTTTCCCCTTATAATTTCCCATCTTTTCGATGCTGCTTAAAATGCCGCTCCTGTGACTCAGCCCACTATTTGGTCTTGCAATAGTTGAGATGCTCCGACTTCGAGCTTTCTCTTGATGAGCTGAGCTAGCAAAATTGCCTTTTCCGATGCGACTTTCACCGAGGCCAGAATGACAGCTTGGAGCTCTTAATCCTGAAGTCTTTGATATACTTCTCCGAAAGTTTTCCACGTTTGGAGATTGAGCAGCAGATTGAGCACTACATTTGGGGCAAGCTGGAGCAGCCTTGTTCATGTTGGACATTAAGTCATCGACTGAAGCAATGAGGGGAATCATTTCCTCAACCATTTGCTCAAGTTTTCCCTTCTCAGTTCGTTCGTTATCTAGGAGCTTATGGAGTTCGGAATTATCATCCTGGACGCTTCTGATATCTCGAGTTAAGCTTTCAACTTTAGTCTCGAGAAATTGAAGTTCTGAGTTTTGAGATACCCGACCTGGGCTGGACCCGGCATCTATATTTGAGACTGACTTCAATTTATTATTCTCTGTGATGAGAACTTCGATTTTCTTTTCAAGCTCCGTTGCATTTTTATCCCATCGGCGTTCATAGCTCTTTTTCAGGGCAGCAACCTTAGTCTCATGCTTTTCTTTGTAGAGCGCGTGAAGATCAAGGTTAATTTTTTCATGGAGTTCACGAGTTATTTGTTCAACCGTGAGCTCATTTGACTTAGCATATAAGAGAGCCCCCTCTGATTTCGAGTCTGGCTCAGGTGAAGGCTTGCCAGTCTTCATAGCCGCCAATTTACTTTCAGCCTCTTGTGCCATATGTTCAGCAGCTTGTCGTCGTGCTTCTGATTCTTCGAGCCTTCCCTCAAGTTCATCTCTATCTTGCTCGCCTTGAACTATTTTATCTTCAAATTTCCTCAGTAGGGCTTCCATCTCTCGTCCTCTCTTCTCCCAATTTTCGATATCACTAGCTAATTGTTCTTTTTGATTCTGCTCCTCTCGAACTTGCTCCATACTCTCGCCAACACGCTTTTCAGCGTCAGCAACCGCATCTTTTAGGGAAAGAACCTCGGCATCTTTACCACTTAAACAAGCTTTTAGGCTACTGATTTCAGATAAAAGCTTCGACTTTAAACTTTCTAGCTCTCTCGGAGTAATTGTGGGCAAGCTCCTGGGAGTTGGTGCAGGTGGGATATCAAAATCAATGATACTGGGCATCGTGTGACGATTAGATGATGGGGTGGCAGCTCCATTCAATACTCTCGAGCTACGAAAAGCTGCAAGTCTCGCTAGTTTTGCTGGCGAAGATCTCCCTGAAAAGCCGTCTAGTGGTCCAGTCAATTCAAGCAAATTCGTGGTATTTTCGTCATCTCTGCTATTTTTATTCGTGTAATTATATAGGGAATTTCGATTAGATTTAGGGGTAGCCTGGGTACTCAGAGATACTGATTCCAAGTCCACAGATTTAGGGGAGCTATGTTTTAATTTTGAGTATGTTGTTGTTTCCGGGATGGCAGAAAAAGTGCTAAATGTACTGATCATGGTATCATCTACGTTTGATTCATTATACATTTCTGGCGTGATTCCTATGCTCTTCAAAGTTTCATTAAAAAATTGCTCCTCTTTATCATTCTCGGTCGCTTCCATAATCTCCATGGCTTTGGTGAGACCTTCATTATCTCGCAGGACATCTTCTATGCTTGGAGATTGTGCCATAACTATTTGCTTTTGAGGAGAGTATGGTTTTACGGGAAACCTTTTGTCCGGAGAGGAAAGTTTTCGAGGACTTCGAATAGCGTCGGGACCATGTAGAGGGGATTGTGATGTTGACGTTGACGCTGAACCTCTCCGCATTCTTTTCGAAAACGTGTAGTCCAAATCAGTAATAACTTTGGTGGTGGGCTTTGGTGTTCTATCGAGGAGTAATTTTCCTATTTCTTGACTTGTAACCAAATCATTATTGGCAGTGCTGCTTGATGCGTTTCCTTCAGTATTCAATATCATGTTTTCCTAAAGAAATCTAGTGTTAGTCCTCCAGGCATTATTTCAGTTGGATCACTAAGTGATACTACGCTTACTCTACAAATTCTTGCCATTCGAATTGGAGTGGCCCGTCGAATACCGTCGAGTTGAACGATGTACCAGTCACTAACAATCTCGGGCCTCCATCTTAGTAGGTGCCTCGATTTCAAGGCATAAATAACATGCTCCTTTATAATACACTTTTTATATTATTATATTATTCTAGTGTATACGAACTTAAAGCCATGACGCGAATTATAATGATCATATGTTTAAAGACGACTCAGTTTTATATGTAGACCATTCTTATCCAGATAGCGTTCGTAGATATCTCTCGATGGCCGACTACCCACCTCAATGCCGGAAGAGAAAGGCGAGAACTCCCGTTACATTTAGTAATCAAGGAAAACACTGTTTTTCCCCTATAAAGCACGGACAATGTACGTTTCAACCGCGAGGCAGTGAGTGAGTGTACTTATTCAAGGGGTGGGGTAGGGTAATTTATGATATTTGTTCCTACACTAGATCTACATCCATATAACCTATTCGATCATCACTTCATTATACACAATACAACGGACTGCATGTTCATGTTGTAACTCTGTCAAATTTTATTCCCGCCTAATTATCGCTCTATTGTGAGAAGCCACAGTAGTGTTTATATGCTCTCAGTCAAAATTTACACACAAGTTTGCTGAAGCTCAACAACGCTGATGAATGAATCAAAAACTAATGTGTTAGCAGTTGAATACACGATCTTGCTTCTTAGATGTGTGACGAATTTTGCAGCTGTTCGCTCCTCTAAAAAAAGTTGTAGCCAGAGAGAGCTGATCAAAATCGTTGAAATCTAAATTTATATCCATACTATTGTGTGCCAACGTATGCAATTTAAATTCGAATGCCAGGTCATCATAGAATCGAACGCAGGCCATAGCCCTATTTAATTCTTGTGTTTAAGTGATGTGAATCCTTCACATGACTGCCGTTCCGAATCCTTCTATTGGATGAGAAATTGATGTGACTCGGCGGAAATTTGTGCCCTCATTGAACGTTTAAAATGAATCATCCAAAGGATACTTGGAATACGCTGGAAGATCTTTGAGTTGACAGCCACTGGTTCTGGTAATAGGTATTGAGCTCTTAAGTCACAATGAAAAAAGGTCAAATTTGTGGGAGGATCAACGGTCCTGAAGTTGGCATTTTTATCAAATAGATATTACGTATCCCTTGAATTATATCATTCATTCTTTTGATTTTCTAGTTCGACATATAGCGATAGAGTATCTTGGTGATTAGATGTTGCCATCAAAATGCTGTGCCTCATTCACTAATCGATGGTCGACCTGAACTACTAATTAATTTAGAGGAACAATCCTCCCAGTGTTTTTAATTACATACAGTTATTATTATTACATATAAGTCGCTATGACGACTAAATGTTTTACGAACGGAAACGATGCAAAATTCATTGCCAGTGGGGGAATCTTGCAATGGTCGAGTGGTATAGTCGTACATCGTACAGTCCGTCCGGTTCTTCCAATTGAACTTGAGCCGGGTATCCTTGACATTCTCCTACTTGAAAACGAATTCGCTGTTTCTGATTCGGTCAGGTCCTTAAGCCTTTGCGGTGATAATAGAATTGTATACTGAAAATATACACGGTTTTCTCAAAATACTACGACCAGCTATGCCTCATCCAGTAGCATTTTTGCCCAGATCATGAAATTTAATATGGGTGTATTCATGGAGCGATTTGAGGTTGTAAAAGGTTATGAGATTGCAGTGGATAAAAGGATTGCATTCAACCATGAAGAGATCAGATGAAATTCGATACAAGAGAATCGATATATGGGATATATGTGTTTACAATAGTGAACGACTAGTCATACAAGGTTGAGTGAGGTAAATACGCCTAGTTTGGGTCGGATGGTGGTGTGGTACACCGTCCGGGCCGTTCTCCCAAGTAGAGTGTGGGTAGCCGAGGCTGGTTCGCATCCAGCAAGACCCTTTCCACATTTCTCGCCTGGTCATGTATGTGACGATGATGAAGGCACGCTAGATAGTCGTGGGTGGCTGAAATGCGTTCCTGTGACAGACACAAACGGTTGAGGGTTGAAAGGGCCGTAAGGCGCCTGCCTGACTTCGAGTTATGTCTTCAAATGATATTCAGGCGTGAGTGCCCCTCATATCAAG
>JAATOF010004489.1:0-11477 GCA_013170925.1 Podosphaera leucotricha | reverse complement strand
CGCTCTAACCAACTGAGCTAAGCGACCCGTCACAGCACGTGCAGACTAGATAACATTTCAATTTAATTTTGTGGCTTAGGGTGTTTCAAGATAGCGTCTTCCACAGGACAACAAGTTATCAGGCAGTTAGTTCACTAGGAGTGGATCGATGACCCCTGAAGCGAGGTCTGGCCCACCGTGCCAACTCTACCCACTGCAGTAGTAACTATACTGTCACAATTATTAATAAGTTACATTTATTAATTACATGTTCATAGCAGCCTCTATAAAGGAAAAATACCCCACAGATCTTTATCTGGTTACTCACACCATCATCGTCATCATCCTTCCCCTATTGCGAACCATCAAGACCCAATTTCGGGCGTGTAGCTGCTGAAAAAAATCAACACGTAACCACTCAATACGGAACTCTCATGCAACCGACATCAAAGTTAATTCCAGAGATATAGCTAGCCTTCAGAGGCCAACCAGCCGAGCGCAACCGACCTATTTAAACCTAAAAGAACCTCGCCACTTTCAATCCCGAGGTGGTGTCAAAAATCAACTATGCGGGTCAGTAGTAATTTATTTTCTATCTGAATTGGAAAATACTTATATAAGTGTATCAGCTCCATATAAACATATAGAGGGAGCTTCGTCTCATTTCTAAAGTCTCCTACTATATCCTGAAATTTTCTCAGGATCTTTTGGAAGATTCCCCAAGACACGGTACCAAGCAATCAGCAATCACGTATCCTTGCATGTCGCACTGACGTCCACTCTGTAAAGATCCCAGGGATACAGCTCTCCCAAGTTCCGAGCCCAAGAGTGTCAATGAACTGCATAGGCTACCAGCTGTCACGAGTGGTTATCTAGAAGGAAAGATAAGGCTGGAAAAGTCCTCATAAACTATTTGAACAGACAAACAGACATTTCTAAGCTACTGGTGATGCTCAGGTTTCTAAATTCCGAAGTACAGTGGTGCAACCATTTCATAGAAACGACTAACAAAGTATCGACTTAAGACAGCCGGAAACTGTTCTAGTCAACCAAAATGGCAGAGATAATTCACACGTCACCCCTGTACCAAACGCTGTCTCCTCACAACCTCAGTACCAAACACAGAAAGCCGCAATCAAGTAACCTTGGATTTAACTTCGGAAATTTAGCTCATGACTATAACAATTTTCTCATCTCATATTTTAGCGATTTCCTTGGGGATATTGAGTTGCAATATCTCTACCCAAAAAAGAACTTGGATTTTTTTACCAAAACGGGACCAGTACAACTCTCCGAATATCACGATCACTAGCCGCAAATTTTAATAAGCTTTCAGCCTAGATGATGATGAACCCCGTGCTCGACAAATCTTCAGCCCTGGAATGGGTGATAAATGAAGGGGAAAGAGTATGCAGCGCTTTAGGAAAAGTCATATTTGTTAATTATTCTAGCGGGCATGGAATTTTGACACAGTCGCCGACAATCCAACGTCTCGCACTGGCCCCATTAGCTCGGTGTGGTTTCTTTTCCTGAAAGATATCACTCAGGCTTATATACACTTGAGTAAAAGCTTAGACGTCCTACTTATGAAGGTCAGCCCAAAGAGAAGGGCAATAAGTTTCTCTCACGAAATTCTCAAAATATTCAAACCTCCTCACGGAATCCCAAAGTCTGGGACACAAGTATGGCACCTATAATACTCACTATGGGATGAAGTTCGAGATGGAAAACTTGACACAAGTATGGCACCTATAATACTCACTATGGGATGAAGTTCGAGATGGAAAACTTGACACATGATCCTTGCTTACTAACGGCTAAATTTTATGATGGATCTTTCTAGATCGTAGGTATGCAAACAGATGAAACCCTGATCCTCGAGGACAGAAGATTTTCTCAATAATAAAACCGACCCAAAAGAGGGAGCATGGAAAATGTCTATATCAAACAAATCCCGACTCAGATAAAAAGCTCCTGGGGCCTAAAATGCTTGTATCTACAGTACAACTGCCAGAAGCTACACTTAATTGTTTTGTGTCTGCCCAATTTAAAACTCAAGAATAGAAGAGATCGAAGCTCTCATTAAGCTTCTTAAAATTTGAACTTCACTATGTTTCACTGGGTATATTGTATGCAAGCTTATTCGTGTTTGTAGACGACTCGTTCGCTAATATCTAAGGCTTGAGTCCCCAAGTCAGATTTATTTTTGTCATACAAATAAAAGATGAAATTAGGTACCACAACAGAAAGAGACTAAATACGATTCGACAGTCCTACGAACGAAGAAAACTCTCCAAGTTTCGATGAATTACGAAAGATATCATTCCGATGATTCCATGACAGTCAAGGGCTCATAGTTTACTGGGTTCTCTAATATTTATTTACGAATGATAATCACCCGCATTATGCACTATCATCATGCCAAAAACGTCATTCAAGGCGTTATATTCGAAAAGCTTCACACAACTGATTAGTTCCAGAGTCTACTCTTCGCGCTTGAAGGCAAGGTATTAATCAGTTCACAATTGGAAAGCCGACTAGACCTCCAACGGTTATCATTTGACCAAGAAACTTACCTGACAGGCTAGGCGCTGCCTCAAGGCGCATTAAGTCTAGCACTGACCTATCAATAACTGAAAGACCTCGCCAAACGAGTGCAACTAGCTGGTAGCCAGTCCTAGTCCCAGTCCCAATCCCTCGGAAAAAACTCGAAAAACTGATTTTTGAAGATAAATTAATATTTGAAGACTATTAGCGGCAAGGCTATCGGAAATCTCCATTCATGCAGTAACGGTTGATACAATTCAGAATTTACTTGAACACCCAGCTAAAGCCCTAATCTTGCCGATGTTATGCATGTCAACGGCTCTGATAAGAATGTATCTCAGAGAATTCTGTAGCGGTAGCAGGTGTCCAAATTTAATCGCGCTAAGACAAATATCTTCTTCGTACAATGATATACAACAATTATTCTCGTTATTCCTCCACATTATAACCTGCTTACCCATATCGTCACTCCCTACCACCTTATTTTATCTTCATTTCCTGAGTATGAACCACCGTCTATGATCGATTCAAACCAGTTATCACAGTATACGTATTACCTTTGTTGTCAATTTTGGAACCGTCGTAAACCGGCTCGAATGTGTGTCGTCTTTCCTTTTGCCGGAGAACCCAATTTCTCGTGGCATATTCGCAGTGAAAGGCTTTGCTTTTCGCGGGGAACGATCGTATCTGGGCTTGTCAAGCCTTGACACTACCAACTGAATATCGGATCATGCTAGTAGGTAAGGGGGCTTGAAAAATTTTGTTCAACGCCAAAAAGTTTGAAATTTAGGGGAATAAGCTCGTCTATATATGTACATGTAGAATACAGCTAAACTTTACACGACACAAATTTTTACCTAAAAAAAATAAAATTACATGTAAAGTTTGAAGTAGCCGTAGAATTATGAGCTGGAAATTTTCTGAATACCGATTGTTAGTAATTACGGGCTACGTCAGTCGCCAAATCTCAAATTCTACCCATGAAATTCTCTGTTTGCAAACCGTTGATTCGGGCTTATATGGATACGTTTCTTAGGCCTCGCAGCCTGGATTTCATCAAGCAAGTTTTTGAGCTTTCACCACTGACCTCTGACTTGGAAAAATTTACCAGATTTAAAATCAGAAAGAGCTGCTTCAATGACTTGATATGTATCAGTCATATTTACAGAGGTAAAAGATTGTTGTGAATTAGTAATTTGGTACGTTTTTTGAATATGTCCCAGAAGTATCCAGCTGAGCTTCTCCGTTCTCTCAGGGTCTTGTATTGATTTCCCATGAGGAGCGTCTTTTTCAATGCCTCCGACTGTGAAAGGACCATCATACGGAAACTATGCAGCTCTGCGCATGACATGCTCTGAAGAGGACACACAGAACTTCTTTCTCTCTTCTTTGATCATCTGGTATCAGGTCCATCTTGGTATCAATTCCTGGGCGGTTTGGGGTGGTGATTCACGTCTTCCGGAAAGTGCGGTGTGTTACTGCGGACCTGCGGTGGTAGGCTTGCCTCAAGTTCCTGCGGTGTCTGTTTCTATTGGATCTCGAGGGCCTGATTTCTGTCGGACATGGTGCCGGCCAATCTTTCTGTAATTTCATCTTGTTTTTTCCTCGCTCTGGTTGCTATTGCGGCGAAGTAAGACCTATGAACCTGTCGAGCACTTCCTAACTCTCAGGCAATTTAACTTTGATCGCTTTCTTTCACTCATATCCTTCTCCCAATCCTTTGCTTTGACAAGAAGTACGCAGGTAAGCTTATTTATAACTCGTCGCTTGGTGTCTTTCTTTGCAAGTTGAAGTTCCCTACTTTCGTTTGGGAATTGCGGTAATTTATGACGTTTGACAAACACACGATTGAAAGCAGAATAACATAAATAACCCGTATCAATTAGAGTATCAACGTAAGAACTTTTATTGAGTATTACATCTATCAGAAAGGGTGAACCGTCTAAATTCTGTACAATCTTGCCAATTTTGTCCGCCGAAACTTTACCAACCCGCTATAATACGGATTATTTCCTCCGTCATCCGATATTTTTGTGAAAACACCAAAGAAATGAATCCTTCTTCGATAATTTCGTGGGTTTATCTTCGATTTAGATGCTGCCCATCTGACCGGTTGATGGTCCAGTCTTTTAGTGTTCAAAGGGGTGAACTTAATTATGTCGTCAACCCTTGATTCACTAATTCAACTGGAACTTGACCCATAATCGAGAAAGATGACTGATGTCGATGCCTTTAGTGTAGGTGCGAAGGGGCGAAGGCAACGGTCACTGCACGTAAGCAATGCCACAAAATAATCTATATTTTTCTATTCAAAAGATCACTACGTTACGGAGGTGCCGTCCTTAAATGTGCACCGTCGATATCTTGAGAATTCCACTCGGGACACAGGCATAGGGTGAGCCTCCCCGATTATTGTACAACATAACAATAATTCGGCTAATAACGCGCTGGGCCCGTAGGAATAGCCCAGCCACAACACATCGGGTAGAACCCGTAACGCAAAGCACTTGTTGCGATTTTAGAATAATCGCGAAATATTAAAAGGGTTAAAAACGAGTGTATTGTTCAGACTGCTCTTCCAATATGGAAGAAGCAGGCTACATATACCACATGTGACACATAAGCAAGAATTGCCACCCATAACGCCAAGATCTAATTATAGTATTGTTGGGAAACTTGACGAAATGAATGTGAAAGGGGAACCACCGAATTCCTCAACTTCCAACAGCACGTATTAAGGATATCTAGAATACATGACCCCCCAAGCTACAGTGATACCCATCCGGTGCCCGAATTTTCAACACCTACTCCATAGGTCACGGGCCGAGGGAAAACTTGAGGAGAAACCTCAATAGGAAAGCCTCAGCCATTCCTCCTATACTCGTTTTCAGCGAGTAGCCGCAATCATATCCACCATAAGCCATGTAGAAGTTAAACCTACCGTCTCTAGAAGGCCCAATCAGCACTTGATCCCCTGTGCCAATAGCTTATTATAATGAGTGATATTGTCGTCGCTCAGCGGATGATTGTGATCAGTAGAACCCTTCGCCCTGTTTCTCTGGGACAATCGTGAGAATTCTTCGTAGAAAGGGTGCTGGGGATCCCGAAGGAAAGGGCTGCAACCCTTTTTGGCTATCTCAGGTATGCCAACATATTGAGCGTTCACAGCCGGTACCGCCAGAAGGTAAAGAGTCAGCTTGAAGTACCTTCCATGATTTAATGGTTTTATTTCAGCTGATTACGGAAACTCCCCTATGGAACCTTGAAAGGCTTCTAGCCATCCTACCCAATCGTCTTCCAATTTTCCAGTTATTAAATGATCTATATCTTTCAGTGCCTTTAAATCAGCTTTCATTCGTTCCACATTCTTAGTTCCATTTAACACACTAATTCCGCTCAAACCAAGCACAAGAGAATAGAAAGCCATAGCCTTTGGCTCTCCAACCTTAAAGCTCTCAAACCTTTCTTTAATGTCATAGATTAATTTAATATTTGCTAAGGATCTATTTTTGGTTAAAGTCCCAAAGGCCTGGTAAATTATCCCCTCTTCTCGACAGAATCTTCGCAACTGAGCATCCCACCTGTTTTCGAAATAGAACGGATTTTGAACAACGGCGGGTCTAACGTTTGCCGAAAAATGCAACTGGTGCAGTTTAGAGTAACATACGTTTCCAATGCCTAATGTCCTGATCGGTGATGGGACGTAGCTTTCTAAAAGTTTCCAAATATCTCGCATCTGTGTGTCTTTCCGTAGAGGCTGATTGAGGATAAAGATATCGATGTACGGCTTTTCTTTCCCTGGGCACGTAAGATGGCGAAGCGACAAAGCAATGGAGTCTTGAAGTTGCATTTCAATCGAGTACTTAGACCTTGATAGTAATTTGTAGCGTTCTGCTTCTTCTGGAGGTAAATTATCTGTCTTTTGAAGACCTTCAAGTTCATCATCGTCTGATGGCGGAGTAAACTTGGTTTGAATCTCGTGTTTTTTAGTCTATAAGTCGTACTGCTACAACTTTTTGACTCACAATAAGGTCGTTTCTCTTCACGATACCTTCTTCTATAGCCTTACGAATACCATCCCCTGTCCTTTTCTCATTAAAATACCAAGGCACAGGTGCTGTATCGATGGCTCTAAATCCTGCTTTGATAGCTTCATAAACCAAGTCAGCTGTTCGGGCCTTTTTCCCGGCGGAACCATAAATAAACTTAGGGATTTTAAACTCGGGATGATTCCTTGGGGAATGCGGTGATGATAGAGATGGTATAGGTCTCAACATTATCTCGAGCGCCTCTCTTTTCAGCCGGAGAAATTTAGAATTGGTCGGATTATGGAACGCCATCTCTACAATAAACAAAACTAGAATGAGTCTTGATCTTAAGTTTTATATATGTGTTCCAATGAATTTCTTTCTTTATGGGCCTAATTAGATGGAATTATTTTAAAGAATTCTTCACTCACCGCCCTCACTATATTATCTAATTTGTCGGATATTCCAACACCTCGGATCGGGTATGACAAGGGATACAAAATTTCGCAGCCAGAATTTAGGTAAGAGCTACTATTAGGGTACGTCCTTGAAAACAGTCTATCAGGTAGCTGGTTTTATTATCCTTAATTGCTACCCGCATCCCCCAAGGGTGAAGCTTAATTAGAACGCGCTCGTTGTCATTTTTGAAATCAGAGCTCAAAGTAAGATTTATATAAATTTACAAAGTGACGAGGATTCAAGTTGAATGATCGACCTAATAAACAGAAATTTATTCCCTTTCCAGGATATTTGCAATAGCAACCCATCTACCACGACCAACCATGAAGGCAAAGTTTATTTCATGGTAGAGATCATGTGTTAGCAACTGATAAAGAATCCCATTTGCAAGAAGATGCATAATTATCCAATGGAATCTGATGGTTGTTATATCAGTTGTAGTCGAAGGTATTAGTCCCAAAGTTTTCCACACAGCAAGCCTACTTACTACCTACGCAAGTAGGGATAAGGGCATTCATTTACTAAGGGGACGGGTTAAAGTTTTCCTTAAAACTGACAGTTTTTCAAAAACTTCAAATCGATAATAAATCATTCGTCTCGAACGTTTAACATGAATCGAATTCGCCATCAGAGAACACAAGATAAAAACTTTGCCATTGAGGAGGAGGAGAAACTTTAAGCTTTGAATGCAGACGTAACGAACACTCTGAGATGAGGAATTATTTTTTTAAATTGAAAAAATAACCACTGACAAGATTATATTTCGAACGAATTGAATGAGAGTTAACTGAAACTAAGAATGATAGACGATTTGAGACCGATGCTGGCTTTTTTATTACGAAAGAAATTAGTGATGGCCATCTGATATTATCTCCTGATCGTGAAGGATCAGGATAAGCACATCCCTTATTGATCATGCTATTACATGTAGAGGTCTAGATAATGCTGAACACCTTGTAAAACCCGCATTTTTCGTCGACATTCTCACATTCCTAGCTCTTGCGAAACATTATAACAAATGGTTGTAAAGTTATTATTTTAGCCTGCAATGTTATTAGATCTCAAATTCAAATAGACAATCTTCAAAAGAGTAAACCTGCCCTTGATCTGAAGAAGTCTCAGCTCTCCTGGTAGCTGCGTTGACATGTCGCGCCCTGCTTACTGCTTCAGTCGCCGATGCTACCCTTACTTTCTCTTAAGCCCTTTTAATTTCTTCAATGTTATAAAATTGAGTATTTGGATCTGTGGGGACCTTCTTCCTCCTCTTATTAATAGATAAGCGTTCATTTTCAAGACTGAGAATTTGGCGTTTTTTGGTAGAGAAAATGGATTCTTCCGACTATTCTGACGATTGAAGGGGAACAGACCAGCTGCGCGACATCTGCCTTTGATCTGAACATCTGTAAGACACTCATTGCGGGCTTCATTATAGGACCTGATAAATCTTTGCTTTTTTATTGGTGCAGAATCGTGTATGGTTGAGAGGACCTTAATTCGTCGACGATAACGAGGTGATTCACATGACAAATTTAGCGGCTGAAGAATATACGACGTATGAGGAGGAGGCATTTATATCATGTGAACTTTGTTTTTATGGCATTCCTATTGAAAGTAGGTCCACTTTGGCTTCCATGGCCATCAACTAGCGGTATTCGCTAATTATTATCATCTAAAAGTTTCGTTTCTGGCAAGAAAATTGTTTTTAGCCATCCAAGTACAATCTGGTTTACTGTCCATCCATTCTTATATGTAGTATACACCCATTCAGGCACCTCCTCTTCGAACCAAGAGCTTTGGGTGCCGCACCTTCGAAGATCACAAGGGAGTTGGGGAATCATGGGAGCGCATCACAAATGAATGGTCAAAAACACCGGAAATTAGCTGCCAGAATCTAATTGAGTCTTTGCCGGGACGAATTCAAGCCGACGTGATTCCTAAAGGAGGTTATACTGGGACTAGAATAGCTTGCAAAACGAAGTTTATTTCACTTAGTCAGTTTCTCCCAGCCACCACTTTCTGTATAGATTAATTCGCATCTCCAAAATTTGAAGTACATGTATAAAGAATTAGATATTAAATAACGTCTATGTAAATTTTTGATTTATACTGTCTGGTGGTTCTAAAGTCATATAAGCTTTTGAGTAAAAAGTTGGCTGAACAACTGGACTCCGTTTTGCATCATGTACCATGCATCACCACAGGTGCGATAACGTAGGCAAAACTGATCTAATATTATTCCTTACTTCAAACATGGAAATAGGAGTACTTTATGTGCATCAGAGAGGTTTAGACTCGTTCACGCAACCTTTATATTCGACCAACGCGACGGAATAAAAGGTGCAGAAATCGTCCCGGATTTCAATGTCCTTTGGGTTAATTACGGCGGCATTTACGGAATAATTAGTTGTGAGAATCCCACCCCTCTTCAATGATTCCATGACAGACCTTACAACTGTCCTCCCAAGTTTCCCGATACAAAAATATGTGCGTCTGCTGCCATCCCTCGAAAAGCGTTTGTTCACCACTGTGGACCTCCTGACCCTCGACAGCCTGGAAATAGCAAAACGCGCCCAGCTCCCTGTACTAGATGTAAAGAAACTCTGCAACGATGTCCAGGAAGCCTTACAAGTCTCTCTGGGCATCAACGAAAATATTTCTTGTTCTGGTAGTTCCGTCCAGCTCAGAAGGACGGGTGACCAATTTGTCAATGGTTGGAATACGATCAGCTTGTTAGATGCTGATTTTGATTTCGCTCTCCAAGGGGGTATACCTACGGGTTCAATTACTGAATTAACTGGCGAGAGGTAAATAGATAATCTAAAATATACTTAAAATGAGTCCCTAAAAGCGTTTCAGTGGTGCAGGCAAAACACAATTCCTTTTGACACTTCTCCTCTCTGCTCAACTACCACCACCCAAAGGTCTTTCAGGAACGACGCTCTATCTCTCAACAGAATCTACGCTACCAGTAACTCGACTCCAACAACTTTTGCAAATACACCCGGAACTATGCTCTGCTGATCCCAAGCCATCTCTCGACCGCATCATCAGCATTGTAACTTCAGACCTAGAATCTCAAGATCACATTATTCATTTTCAAGTTCCTGTAGCGATTAAAAGATATGGCGTTCGGCTGCTCATTATCGACTCAGTAGCCGCCAATTATCGTGTGGAGCTTGATACAGAACAAAAAGGTGGAGCAAACATGGCTCGAAGAAGTACAGACTTGGTTAAACTAGGAAGTTTTCTCCGCAACCTAGCACAAGAAATGGATATTGCTGTAGTAGTTGCGAATCAGGTGGCTGATCGTATCTCTGATGACGATCTTCGACCAACAGTGGCTTCACCAAAACGTAGCCTTGCGTGCGGAAATTATGGAGTGACGCCAGACTATATGTCTCTAAGCCATCAACAGCGTTGGTACACAGGCTGGGGTGATGATATTCAAGCAATCAACTTAAAAACTCCTAGTCTCGGCTTAATTTGGACGACGCAAATCGCGTGTCGAATCGCACTGATCAAGAGCCCATATTTTGCTCCGGCTACTAAGCCCGACAGTCCTATTGATGATGATAATAATGATGAAATAGCACCCAAAAGATGGAATCGATGGCTCAAAGTGGTCTTTGCTAGTCATGCACCGGAGTCGGGGCAAGGAATCTATGCAGCCGTGGAGTTTGAAATCAGACCTGGGGGACTGCGAGCAGTGAAAAAAACTAAGACTAATTCTGTAGAACAACACACTATACAAAAAATAGAGGTTTAGCGTAAATTAACGGATTTAGGGAATCAACAAGCCTTATATTGGTTGTCATGTCTCATGTGTGGTGTTTTAATCTAATCTACCTGGTATTTAACTCTTCACTACGTCCTGCCCTGTCCAGCACGTAGTAAACTGTTTGATTTTTCAAGAAGATCGTAGGCTTTCAATACTTGACAAAATCACTATTTTCTTTTAAAAAACTACGGTATCTTAGCTTTCTTCATTGGTACGTACTGTCTGATTGTCTAGATAAAAAGCTTCAAAGCCTCTTCGCACTCCTATGTAAGATGGCGTATGCACATACCTGTCATAATTTTCAAGACAAAATAGCATTCTTTTATAAATTACCTTGTTCCTCTCTCTTTCTTACGGACAGAATCTCATCGTCGCGGAGCCATAAGGTTTGTGCAAGGATATGTATCATGCTATATTATATGCCTGGTAGAAAGGCAGAACCTTCAATTGTAATTTAAGACACTCAACTGAAGCTTCGCCCACGGTGAACATGACGTTGTAAGCACAAGTTCTATAGCCTTATGAGGACTTGGAATCCTTAAACTGCCTTCATAACTGATTGCGAAATTGAGAGATAGTAGAGTGTTATACTCAGCTATAGTCAGGCCAACAATAACCTACGGCAGCCAGATATGGGCACATAACGGCCAAAATGGGAAAATTCCAGAAAGAATTATAAAGCCCCT
>JAATOF010004487.1:0-13392 GCA_013170925.1 Podosphaera leucotricha | reverse complement strand
GGCCGGCGTTTCCCAAGACCATGAATGGAGGTTTCCATGCAACCGAACATCTACACGATGGGCCTGCTCGCCATCGCCCTGGCCGGCCCGGCGCTGGGTGACGACAGCTATTCGCCCAACGACCTCGGCGGCAAGCTGACGCGCTTCGGCGCCATCGCCGCCGGCAACGCGGAGGGCACCATTCCTCCCTACGAAGGGGGGCTCAAGGTACCGGCCAGCCTGCAACCTGGCGATGGCAGCTGGCCCAATCCGTTCTACGGGGAGCAGCCTCGGCTGCGTATCACCGCGGCCAATGCCGATCAGTACGCCGACCAGTTGTCCGCCGGGCAGATGCGGCTGCTCAAGCAGAATCCCGACACCTACTTCATGGATATCTACCCGACCCACCGCACCGCGGCCTTCCCCGAGGCGTTTCTCGCCGCGACCCAGCGCAACGCCAGCGATCCCGAGTGCAAGTCGTTCAACGATGGCCTCTCCATTGCCGAAGCCTGTCGCGGTGGCCTGCCGTTCCCGCTGCCGAAGGACGGCCAGCAGGTGATGTGGAATTACATCCTCAACTATCAGGGCGTGAACGGCTGGGACTGGAATCACAGCGCCTACGTGGTCAACCAGGGGCGTCCGACCCTGACCAACACCAACCGCTCCACGGGCGAGAAGCCCTTCTATCAGCTTGAGGTGCCGGGTCGCGATCCGCGCATCGCCCAGCGTATCTGGTCGCGCATCGTCGCCCCGGCGCGCACCGCCGGGCAGGCGTCCGGCTACTGGGACTACCTCGACCCGGTGACGAGCGCGCGTTCGGCCTGGAGCTACTCGACCGGTCAGCGTCGCGTGCGCAAGGCTCCGGAGTTCGCCTACGACACGCCCAACTCGGCGTTCGGCGGAGTGGCCTTCTACGACGAAATCTTCCTCTTCTCCGGGAAGATGGACCGCTTCGACTGGAAGCTGTTGGGCAGGAAGGAAATGTTCATCCCCTACAGCAACTACGACCTGAAGTGGAAGTGCGACATGGACACCAAGCTGATGGCCAAGCACATCAACCCGGCCTGCGAGCGCTGGGAGTTGCACCGCGTCTGGGTGGTCGAGGCCACACGCAAGGAGGGTGTGCGTCACGCGCAGAAGCAGCGCCGCTACTACATCGACGAGGATACTTTCGGCGCCGCGTTGTACGACGCCTGGGATGACGCCGGGGAAATGTTCCGCGCTGGCGCGCAGTACAACATCCAGGCTTACGGCGCACCGAACAACCCGCAGCAGGATTCCTACTCGCTGTACGACTTCACCCGCGACCAGTACGGCATGTTCGGCAATGGCCCGACCCGCTACCGCAAGGAGGCGATCGCCGAGCGCGAGGCCAATCCGCAGACCATAGCCGGCGGACAGACCCGCTGAACCAGCCGAGGAGAGCCAAGTCATGCAACGTCTCGAAGGCAAGGTCGCCGTGCTCACAGGAGCGGGCAGCGGCATCGGCCGGGCCACGGCCCGGATGTTCGCCGGGCAGGGCGCGTGCGTGGTGGTCACCGACCTCTACGAACACGCGGCGCGGGAAGTCGAGCAAGGCATAGTCGAGAGTGGTGGTCGCGCCATCGCGCTGCGGGTCGACGTCGGTGTGGAAGATGACCTGCGGCGGATGATCGCGCTTGCGCTCGACGCCTTCGGGCGTCTCGATGTGCTGTTCAACAATGCCGTCAACAAGAATCCGGCGACCGTGCGCGATGTGGATTTCCTCGACTTCAACGAGGAGCTGTTCCACGCCAACATGCGGGTCAACGTGCTCGGCGGCGTGCTGGCCTGCAAGCACGCCCTGCCGCACATGCTGGGGAGGGGAGAGGGGTCGATCATCTTCACCTCGTCGACCAGCTCGATCGCCGGCGAGGTCGCCCAGTTCAGCTACGGCGCCTCGAAGGCGGCGCTGAACTGGTACGTGCAGAGCATCGCCGCGACCTTCGGCAAGCGCGGTATCCGCTGTAACGCCATCCTCCCCGGCGTGATCCGTACCCCGGCGATGGAGAGCTGGGCCAACGTGGCGATGCAGACGGCCTTCCTCGATATCCAGAACGTTCCGCGTCTCGGCGAGCCGGAGGACATCGCCGGCATGGCGCTGTACCTGGCCTCGGACGAATCCCGCTACGTCAACGGCGCGCTATTGCGCGTCGACGGCGGCATGAGCTGCACCACGCCGATGGTGCCGGTCGTGCGCGCTTACCTCTGACCCCTTCATCAGGAGCCGATATGGGACTGTTACAAGAGAACTTCATCCGCGAATTCTGCGCCGCCTGGGGCGATGGCAGCGCCCAGTCGCGGCCGCAGGTCGACAAGATCCTCTCCATGCTGGCCGAGGACGCTATCTGGCAGCTCTGGGTGCCGGGCGGCCCGGTCATTCGTGGGCGCGCCGCACTGCGCCGGGAGATCGAGCGACAGATGAGCTACACCAGCCACAACCTCTGCACCATCAGGCACATGGTTTCCTCCGACACCCTGGTGATGACCGAGCGCGACGACTACGCGGTGTCCAGTGGCAAGCCGATGCCGCATTCGATGGTGGCGGTCTACGAACTCGACGGGCAGGGCCTGATCAAGGCCTGGCGCGAGTACCTGGATACCGCCGACCTGGCGAAGAAAAAAGGCGTGGCGCTCGATCACGTCGGCGGTCCCGGCCTGGGCGAAGCACTGAGCAATTTCTGGAGAAGCGGATGCAATCGCTAGACACGCAAGAAAGCGCCGGAGCGCTCATCGAACAGAAGCTGCGGACCTTCGTCGAACGGCTGAGTGGCGGCCAGGTGACGGCCATGCAGCGCCTGCCGCGCTGGCGGCCAGCCTGGAACCTGGACGTGCGCCGTGGGGAGGAAGTCCTCCGCCTGCACATCCGCGGCGAGCGCGGCGGCGACGTCAGCCCGTTCCCGGAGCTGCGCCGAGAGGCGGACATCCTCAGCCTGCTCGGCGAGCAGGGTATCCCGGTGCCGCATATCCATGGCTTCTGCGAGGACCCGCCGGCTATCGTCATGGACCTGGTGCCCGGGACCCGCGACGTTGGTACCGCCGCCAGCGACGATGAACGTCGCGCACTGGCCCGTCAGTACGTGCGTGCCATGGCGGCCATGCATCGATTGCCCCTGGAGCCGTTCGTGGCCAAGGGCGTTCGCCTACCGCAGAGTGCTGACGAGATCAGCCTGGCCGGGCTGGAGGCCTATTACCCGCTGTACCTGCGCAACAAGACTCGGCCACAGCCGCTGGCCGAGTTCGCCCTCGGCTGGCTACGCCGCAACGTGCCCAGGCACCGCACCAGAGCCGCTTTCGTGCAGTACGACTCGGGCCAGTACCTGTTCGCGGATGGCAAGCTCAACGCTCTCTACGACTTCGAGTTCGCCATGATCGGCGACCCGTTGGCGGACCTGGCCTCGGCGCGTATGCGCGACAACTACGAGCCGCTGGGCGAGACCTTCAGCGAGCTGTACCGCTATTACCAGGAGGTCAGCGACGAGCCGGCCGATGCGGATGTGGTGCGTTACCACACCGTGCTGTTCTCCACTGTCAGCACCATGCAGTTCTCCGCCACCGTCGCCACGCCGCAGCCGGGCGACCCGCATGACACCTACATCGAGTTCGACCTGGCCCTGCGCCGCGTTGTCGTGCATGCCCTGGCCGAGGCGATGGGCATTGCCATAGAGACGCCGTCACTGACACTCGTCGAGGCGGGAGCGAACGCCCAGTTGCTGACGATGCTCGCCGACGCGGTCGGGCGGATCGAGGTGAGCGATGAGTTCCAGAGGTCCCGGCGTGCCGCCGCGCTCAAGCTGGTCGAGTACCTCGGTCGAGCCGATGCGATGGAGCTTGAGCTGCAGCGCCTGGAGCGGGAGGAGGCCGAGGCGCTGCTGGGGCGGCGCTTCGAGAACCACGGGCAGATCGACGCCGCCCTGGAGGCCTTCGTCCGAGATGCCGGGCCGGAGTACGACGAGCGTTTGCTGCGCCTGTTCATGGCGCAGATCGAACGTCGCGTCCAGGTATTCGGTGGCAGCGCCATCGGCGCGTCGGCCAGCCATATCGACCTGCCGCCCATCTAGGCGCGCGGCTCCATCCCCCTTATGCGGCCTCTGGGCCAGGAGTACAGATGATGGGTGAACTCGAACAAGCCAGCGATGCGCTGGCGTTCAAACGGAAATACGGCCCCTGGGCGCTGATCGCCGGGGCCTCGCACGGGGTGGGCGCGGCGTTTGCCCGCCAGTTGGCGGCGCGTGGCCTGAACTGCGTGCTGGTGGCGCGGCGCCAGGACGCCCTGGACGCGCTGCGCCTGGAACTGGTTGCCCACCATGGCGTCGAGGTGCTGGTGGTCAGCCAGGACCTGTCGCATGCTGACGCGGCGAGTAGCCTGCTCGCCGCCGTGGCGGAGCGCGAGATCGGCCTGTTCGTCTACAACGCCGGCGGCGACCCTTTCCTTACCCGTTTCCTCGACACCTCGGTGGAGGGCTGGAGCTCGCTGCTGCGTCTCAACGCCTCGACGCCGATGGCGTGCTGTCATGCCTTCGGAGGGCGGATGCTTGGCCGTGGCCGGGGAGGGGTGATCCTGGTTGGTTCCCAGGCCGCCCTGGGCGGCATCCGCAAGCTGGCCATGTACAGCGCCAGCAAGGGCTTCGCGATGAACCTCGGCGAGTCGCTATGGGCCGAGTGGCAGGATCGTGGCGTGGACGTGCTGAACCTGCTCATCGGCACCGTGGATACCCCGACGATGCGCGAAGCTATGGTCAGGTTGAACATCCCCGATGCCCTGAGCATGCCCTTGCCCCAGGCCGAAGACGTGGTTGCCGTGGCCCTGGACGGACTGGGCAACGGGCCGACGCTGATCCACCCAGACGACCTGGCGTCCGGCGAACCGCACCGGCGGCCAGGCGTCGCACGCCGTGAACACACCATTGGCAAAAGCGCCGAGGCGGCGGTCTTCATCGGTGCCGATTGACTCGGCAGAGGTTTGAGCATGAAGCATTTCAACAATGAAGAGTTCAAGCGCGGCTGGCATGTGCTGATACTGGCCATCGTTGGCGTGGCCACCAGTTCCAGTTCGCTGTTGCTGTACAGCTTCAGTTCCATGGTCATCCCGCTGGAGCAGGCCATGGGCTGGGCGCGCAGCGACCTGCAGGCGGCGATCACCGCACTGTCCCTGGGCACCATAGTCGCCGCGCAACTGGCCGGCTGGCTCAACCTGCGCTACGGCCTGCGCGCCGTCACCCTGGTGTCGCTGGTCGTGCTGAGCCTGAGCCTGTTCATGCTGGCGCACGTCGGCGGCTCGATCTGGATGCTCTACCTGGGTTTCTTCCTGGTGCCCCTGGCCGGTGTCGGGACCCTGCAGATCACCTGGTCGCACCTGGTCAACCTGTGGTTCGAGGAGAACCGCGGCTTCGCCCTGGCGATCATTCTCAGCGGTTCCGGGCTGGCGGCGATCATGCTGCCGCTGATCACCAGTTGGGCCATCGGCCGCTGGAACTGGCAGGCCGGTTTCATCGCCCTCGGCCTGTTGCCAGTGCTGCTGGCCCTGCCACTGGCGTTGCGCTGGCTGGTACCGGTGGTGGCGGTTGGCGACGCCCGCGCGCAGGCGCCGATGGCGGAGGTGGAGCGCCACCCCGGCATCCTGCTGCGCGACGCCCTGGGTTCCTGGCGCTTCTGGATCTGCAACCTGTCCATGACTCTGGTAGTGGCCTGCGTGGTCGGTATGGTCACCAATATCGTGCCGTTGTTGCAGGATCGCGGCCTGAGCGCATCCCAGGCCAGCCAGGTGTTCAGCAGTTTCGGTATTTCGCTGATCCTTGGCCGGCTGGTGGTGGGTTACCTGATCGACCGCCTGTGGGCACCGGGCGTTGCCGCCCTGGCCTTGCTGCTGCCGGCCTTCGCCTGCCTGATTTTCGCCTACACCGAAGCCAACCTGCTGCTGTTCATCCTCGCCACCCTGCTGGTGGGCATCGGTGCCGGTGCCGAGTTCGATATTGCCGCTTTCCTTATCGCCCGCTACTTCGGCATGCGTGATTACGGCCGGCTGTTCGGCGTGCATCTGGGTCTTATCACTGCCGGTGCGGCCGCATCGCCGCTGTTGTTCGGTGCCTTGCTCAGGGACACCGGCAGCTATACGGCCATGCTCGGTTTCTGTTTCGCCTGCTTCGTGGTGGGCCCCTTGCTGCTGCTGACCCTGGGTGGCTACCCGGTGTTCAGGCGCGAAGCGTTACCGGTACATTGAGCCTGCTTGCTAAATATCTAGACAAATTTGCATAATATGTTCAACTTTGTGCCGTCCCTGAACAACAAGACAGAGAAGGAGATTGTCATGCGTGCTGCCATCATTTCCGAACGCAATGCCCCGCCGGTGGTGGGGGATTTCCGTGAGCCAGAGCCGCAGGACGGTGCGGTACTGATCGACGTCGACACCGCCGGCCTCGGTGGCTGGGATGTGCTCGGTGCCTATCGTCTGGGTGTGGAATATCCCTGCGTGATTCGTGGAGAGGGCGTAGGTCGTGCGCCTGATGGCCGGCGCGTGTACTTCGGCGAACGCTCGGTGGCGCCGTTCGGTGCCTGGGCCGAGCGCACCCTGGTGCCTGCCGCCGAGGTGTGGGAAGTGCCTGACGAGGTGGACGACAAGACCGCCATCAGCATGGGTATCGCCGCCACCGGAGCCATAGTACCGTTGGAGAAGGCCGCGATCCAGAAAGGCGAGAAAGTGCTGATCCTCGGTGCTACCGGCACCCTCGGCCAGATCGCCCTGCAACTGGCGCGCAACATGGGCGCCGGCAAGGTGGTGGGCGCGGCGCGTTCGGCCCAGGCGCTGCTGGGCCTGAAGTCGCGCGGCATAGCCGACGCAGTGGTGACCCTGGGGGGCGCCGA
Organism: Podosphaera leucotricha; assembly: GCA_013170925.1. NCBI lineage: Eukaryota > Fungi > Ascomycota > Leotiomycetes > Helotiales > Erysiphaceae > Podosphaera > Podosphaera leucotricha. Next base: position 6,534 of record JAATOF010004487.1, on the reverse strand, counting down.
TGACGTGGCCGCATTGAAGGACGCCGCCGACGGCGGCTTCGACGTGGTCCTCGACCTGGTCTGTGGCCAGCCGATGCTCACCGCGTTGAAGGCCACCAACTGGGGCGCGCGGATCATGACCATCGGCACTGGGGCGGGGCGGCAGGTCAACTTGGACATTGCCGACCTGCTGTTCCGCTCGCTGTCCTGTATCGGCACCGGTCAGCGCCCACCGGCCGAACGCGAGCAGATCTGGCGACGTCTGCTGAAAATCGCCAAGGAGCAGGGAATCCAGGTCGACTATCTCGACTACACCCTGGATCAGGCGGCCGAGGCCTGGGCTACCCAAGTGGCCGGTCCGCACGCGAAGATTACGGCCAGAATAAAGCGCTGATCCATGCCATGGCCCGAGCGCCATGAGCCTGTGGGAGTGGTCTCAGCCGCGAGGCTGCCATGAACCTATTGTGGTCGCAACGGATCGCCGCTTCCATAAAGGTTGTTTTCGACCTCTGTTAACTTGTGCGACTTCAGCGGCTGCGCTGCCGGCGGAACTCTTCTGGGGTCAGTCCCACTTCCTTACGAAAGGCCGCGGTAAAAGCCGCGGCATTCTGGAAGCCCGCGCCATAGGCGACCTGCTTGATCAGCAAGCGTTGATCGGAGAGCAGCGTCATGGCCTTTCTGACCCGGATCTCCGCGGCATAGCGGCGTAGCGTCTTGCCGGTGGTGTTCTTGAGGCGAGTCGATAGCTGCCTAACCGGCAAGGAACAGGCCGCTGCCAGATGCCGCAAGGACATATCCCCCTCTGGGCCTGCTTCCAACATTTCCCTTAGCAGCAGGAGTTGGCCAGGGCTGAGTTTGCCGTTCTCCTCGGTGTCGCCGTGGTCACGGAGAAACTCCCGGTGCAGCTCCAGGGCGATGCCGGTCAGTAGGCATTCGATGTGCAGTTCGCTGGCGAAGCCGGGGGTGGTGACCTCTTCCGCCAAACGTCGCAGGGTAGCTTGCAGGTAGAGGCTCTGTAGGTTGAGCATTTCCTCGCAGGCGCGGCTGTTCCAGTCCCAGTGGAGAGCGGCCAGCGAGCCTAGGTTCGCCGGATCGAACATGCAGATCAGCGACTTCTGCTGGTAGGCGCCATGTTTGAGATGGAATTCGGTACCATGAGGAATGAACAGAAGCTGGCCAAGTGGCTTGAAACAGTGCGCGGCATGACCGTCGAAGCTGCCGAAATTGTGTGGGGTGCCGTTGCAGGCAAGGCCGGCTGGCGTCAGTAGCATGCGTACCAGGCAATTCTTCTGGAGCTTGATCAAGGCCGTGCCCGAGCTGGGCCAGTGGGCGTGTTCCAGGCGAATGTCGAAACCTTGTTTGCGTAGCGAGGCTTCGGTCCAGAAATCGCCAGTATGTTCGGATTCGTATTCATTGTAGCTGATCGCGTTCATTTTCAACCTTCAGCAATTCTTGTTCTTGGCGCTGAAATTCGAACGGTCGCGAAACCGTCGGGCAGATCGAAACTGCAGTCCAGCCGGTCTGACCCCTGTCATTGCCCGAGTTTACTCAGCGTGTCGGTGAGGGCGATTCATAAAAATGAGAGACAGGTATTAGAAAAGCAGATGGCGAAGGGTAAAGACATTTCCATGCGACAGCTCCGCTACTTCGTGGCGGCGGCGGATGCCGGTCAGTTCTCCCAGGCCGCGCTCAAGGTGCATGTCTCGCAGTCGGCGATCACCGCGGCGGTCCTGCAGTTGGAGGAGACGTTGGGAGTCAGTCTGTTCGAGCGCCTGCCCTATGGCGTGGCGCTGACCGCCGAGGGCCACAAGTTCGCCCAGCACGCCCGGCACATCCTCGACACCCTGCAGGATGCCCTGAGCGAACCCCTGTTCCTCAGCCACGCGATGCAGGGGGTGGTCCGAGTCGGTGCGTCCTACACGGTGCTCGGGTACTTCCTGCCTGCGCTGCTGGCGCGCTTCAAGCGTAGCTATCCGCAGGTGGAGATAGACCTGATAGACATGGACCGCGAGAGCATCGAGGCTGCGGTGGGCGATGGCCGGCTCGACCTGGGGCTGGCGATCATTTCCAACAGCCCAGACCTGTCCCGTTTCGAGCACCATGTGCTGATCCGTTCGCGCCGCCAGCTCTGGCTGGCCAGTCAGCACCCGCTGATGGCGGCGACCTCGATCACCCTGGAGGATGTCGCCAGGCATGCCTATATCCTGGCGACGGTCGACGAGGGCAACGTATCCACCAGACGTTACTGGGAGGCGCGTGGCTTGGCGCCGGACGTGGCGTTCCGCACCTCCTCCATGGAGGCCTTGCGCGGCCTGGTCGCCCATGGCTTCGGCGTCACCATACTCTCCGACATGCTCTACCGCGCCTGGTCCCTGGAGGGCAAGAAGATCGAGGCGCGCCCGCTGGCGGACGCCATTCCGCCGATGGAGCTGGGGCTGATCTGGCGCCCCGAGACTGCCTTGCCGGAGCCCGCTCAGGCGTTCCGGCAGTTCCTGATCATGACCTGCGCTTCCTGACCGCGGGACTAACAGGTCGATGTCCCACCCCGCGCGCGAGACTTTGGGGCAGATGCCAAGACCACTTCTGCCATTGCGGAAGGGGGGCCGCAGGGTAGGAGAGGGGGCTTGACCCGATCCGGGTAGCTAGCGCTTCTCCAGCTCGGCCCCGATGGCCTGGAGCAGGCGGGGATCGTCCGCCGCCACATCCGGGGCGAAACGACCGACCACCTGGCCGTCGCGTCCGACCAGGAATTTCTCGAAGTTCCACAGCACCGCCGGTGCCGGTTCGGATTCTATGCCGTAGCCTTTGAGGCGCTCGCGCATCGGTCCTTCGCCGGTAGTCTGGGGCTGTGCCTCGGTCAGCAGCCGATACAGGGGGTGGCGGTCTGCACCGGTCACCACGATCTTCGAGAACAAAGGGAATTGGACGGCGTAGTTCAGGCTGCAGAACGCCTTGATCTCCTCGTCGCTACCCGGCTCCTGTTCCCTGAAGTCGTTGGCCGGGAAGCCCAGCACCTCCAGCCCGGCTTCACGCTTGTCCTCGTAGAGCTTTTCCAGGCCCTCGTACTGCGGGGTAAGCCCGCACTTGGACGCGACGTTCACCACCAGCAGCACCTTGCCCCTGAAGCGGTCAAGTGTCAGGCGCGCTCCATCGATAGTTTTGAGTGGGATGTCGTAAATCGTCTGGGTCATGCCGTTCTGCTCCTTGCGGTTGTGGAAGTAGGGGATTTCTCAAGCGCTTTCGTTGCGCTTGCGGGCGGCTTCGGCGAAGTCTCGCTTGAGGGTGGGAAAGTAGGCGATTTGTCCGCCCATGCCGCCGCTGATGTCGATGGAGGCGGCGCTGATGAAACTGGCGTAGTCACTGGCCAGGAACAGGGCCATGCCGGCGACGTCATCGGGTTTACCGAAGCGGCCTAGCGGCACCACCTTGAGCACCATCGCGTCGAATTCCTCACGGCTCACACCCGGAGGCATCTCCTTGTAGTGGCGGTCCCATTGCCCGGTGTCGATCCAGCCCATGTTCAGGCTGTTGACCAGGATATTGTCCTTCGCCAGGGACATGCCCAGCGAACGTGACAGGGCGACGCAGGAGGCCCGGTTGATCACCGAGGGAATGCCGTCCGGCGTGGGAATGGTGCCGGCCAGGGCGTTGATCTCGATGATCCTGCCCCAACGCTGAGCACGCATATGCGGCACCACCGCCTGGACGAAGCGGAAGTGGCCCATCTGCAGGATATTGGCATGTTCGAGGATGGCTTCCGGGGTCAGCGTATCCAGGTTACCGCCCTTACCCTGGCCAGCGTTGTTAATCAGCACGTCCACGCCGCCCCAGGTTTCGACTATCTCTGCGACGAATGCCTTGACCCCCTCGGTGTCGGTGACATCGACGGCGCGGGCAATAACCGCCTGGGCTGTCGCCTCCAGCGCCTTGCCGGTCGCGATCACCGCTTCCTCGCTGCGGGCGCAGATGGCGACGCGCGCACCCTCGGTCGCGAAGGCCTGGGCAATGGCCCGGCCGATACCGCGTGACGCTCCGGTCACGATGACACGTTTGCCACTGAGATCGATGTTCATGGGTTCTCCTTGGTGAGTTCGAGCCGTTGCCCGTGCGGGAGCAGTGTCTAGGCTGTTCACAGGACGGGACGGTTTGTCGTCAGGCCATTAAAGCCCAATCTGCACGATCTGTTAATGCTTTGTTGAACGATTATTATGATTATGTTTAATTTTGTGGCTGGCGCCTGGTAGCTGTCCATGGGTGATCCCCTGCACGGCCTGGGGCTAGCAAGCGCTTTAGGTGAGCTGCTTTATAGATAAAATCTGTATATAGAATTTCAATCTGTATGTGGAATTTTTGTTTTTTATCAGCTAGGGTGTCGACAGGCTAGATAGAACGATTCCTCTGTTATTGTGCAAAAAGAGGTGAGATTCTCAGGCTTGCCTGATGGCGGTTGGAGTGGTTCTTTCTGTAAGTCGTTGAAAATAAAAACAAAAGGTTACGAGATGAAACAGATCATGAAGCTTGGCCGGAAAACAGTCTCGCTCAGTGCCCTGGCGGTCGCAGTCATGGGCTGCGTCGGTGGCGCGACGGCAGCGTCGTTCGATGTGGGCAACCCGGATGTTCGCCTGCGCTGGGACAATACCCTGAGGTACAACCTCGGCGTCCGCATGGAAGAGCAGGACTCCAAGATCATGAACAACCCGAACTACGACGAGTCCGATGGCAAGTTCGACAAGGGCGACATCGTGACCAATCGTCTCGACCTGCTCAGCGAGCTCGATCTGTCCTATCGCAACGATTTCGGGGCACGGGTCAGTGCCGCCCTCTGGTACGACCACGCCTACCGTGATACCGATGTCGATAGCCACATCCGCGGCTTTGCCACCAGCTACAGGAACGACCGCTACAGCTCCGAGGCCAAGCGTTACGTCCATGGTCCTTCGGGCGAGATCCTCGATGCCTTCGTCTGGACCAACTTCAGCCTGGGCGCGACGCCGGTCAACCTGAAAGTCGGTCGGCACACCAACTACTGGGGCGAGGGCCTGCTGTTCGGTGCGCATTCCGTTGCCTATTCGCAAGCCCCGACCGATGGGATGAAGGCAGTGACCAGCCCCGGCATCGAGACCAAGGAAGTCTTCTTGCCGATCGGCCAGATTTCGGCCAGGGCCCAAGTGACGGACAACCTGACGTTGGCCGGCCAATACTTCTACGAATGGGACAATACCCGCTTCCCTTACGGCGGCACCTATTTCGGCGCCGCGGACATGCTGTTCGAGGGAACCCACCAAATGCCGCTCGCTCCCGGCTTCAACCTCCAGCGCGCTACGTCGAAGCGTGGTCGTGACGGTGAGAACTGGGGGGTGATGGCCAAGCTCAACGTCGAGGCTATCGAAACGACCTTGGGTGCCTACTATCGAGAGTTCGACGACTATCAGCCCTGGATGGCGCCGCAGGTCGATGTGGCTAACGGCTCTTACCGCCTGGTCTATCCACGTGACGTCAAGCTCTATGGTCTCAGTTTCTCCCGCGCCATCGCCACTGCCGCTGTCGGCGCCGAGTTGTCCTATCGCAAGGGCGGCGCCCTCAATGCCACCGGCGTCAGCCTGGTCGATAATGAGGGGCCGCGTGGCGATACCCTGCATGCAGTGGTCAATGCCGTGTATGGCGTGCCGCGTAACTTCATTGCCAACAACGCTACCCTGGTCGCCGAGCTCGCCTACAGCCGCCTGCAGAAGGTGACTGAGCACAAAGAGCTGTTCAAGGGCGAAGGCTACAACTGCGTCGATGTGCAAATAGGTGGTCGGGGTGATAAGTCCGATGGTTGTTCGACCAAGGACTACTGGGCCGTTGCGGTGAACTACACCCCGCAGTATGTCGAAATCCTGCCGTCTTGGACCCTGGAAGTGCCGCTGACAATCAACTATGGCCTGAAGGGCAACGCAGCCAGCGCCGGTGGCGGGAGCGAGGGCGCTCTGTCCTGGTCGGTGGGTGCCAAGATGATCTACCGCCAGGAGCATGAGTTCAGCCTGCGCTACGCCGATGTTGCGGCTCAGGAGAAGAACTCCCGCAACCTCTATGGCGAGCGCATGGTCAACGGCAACGGCAACGTGGGCGGCACTGATCGCGGCTGGCTGGCCTTTACTTACAAGACCTCCTTTTAATAAGTCCAATAACGGAGACTGGTTATGAAACTCCAACTCGCTTTGAGTCTCGCCCTGACAGGGCTGTCCGCGTGCGCCTTCGCTGCCGTCACCTCGGAAGAGGCCGCCGAACTGGGCAAGTCCCTCACTCCCTGGGGAGCGATCCAGGCAGGAAACGCCGAAGGTACTATTCCAGCCTATGAAGGTGGCCTGCGCCAGGCTCCGGCCGGCTTCAAGCCGGACAGCGGCTTCTGGGTCGATCCCTTCAAGGATGAAAAGCCGCTGTTCCGTATCACCGCGGCGAATGCCGAGCAGTATGCCGATCAGTTGAGTGAGGGCCAGAAGGAGCTGCTGCGCAAGAACCCGGATACCTGGTACATGGACATCTATCCGAGCCACCGTACCACTGCCTATCCGC
>JAATOF010004485.1:0-10114 GCA_013170925.1 Podosphaera leucotricha | reverse complement strand
GATGGCTGATGTGTTTGTAGGGACGCGAAAGTTATCTCAAGTTTTTCATGTTATCTAATCCAACTAGATACAGACATATTTTTATACAAGATCCACCGACTCTAGATGCTTCGTAGCACATTTAAGCCAGTTACTTCTAGAGGATTCCAGATGATACTATTTCTATCGGTGGTTTAAACTAATTCTAGTCAATCTTACGTAAGCCGATCCTAACCGAGATCAGTGTGATCAGCGCCTTTTCACAACAGACGGGAGCTGCTGGAAGTGCTAAATCTGTGACCGAATGGTTCAAATGCAAATATATACAGCTGAATTGCATTTCTTAGAAGATTGAAGGTATCGAGAAAAAGGAGTACATGAATGTTGCGTGATCAACGCCAATACAAATTGTAAAAGGGCTTCCCTTGGTCACCTGACTATTTCTAAAAGGCAATCCGTCACAAATTCAGGACGTTTGCTGACGTATACGGTGCAATCTCTAGGGAATCAATATAAGATCGAGATGGTGCTAGAAAGATTAATTAGTTTATGCAAGAGCGATGTTTGACTATCGTTTCCGGCCTTCGCCAATGTTAGTTCATTTAGCCTTGAGGCACCGATAAAATTTGTTGAGTCATACTTTACAACCTTATGATAATTAATTGATTGCTTCGCTTGATGGAAACTACAAGCACTTTGTGTTCTAAATAAAAATATTTATCACAATCTAGGAAGCATCAGGATCTAGTGAACGAAAAATTAATGTAGTCATGTAATCATTTATTGACATTAAACATGATACTGCCAGTAAGTCACGTTTATGCCAGAATATTATACAGTGTATTTTGTCCGAACGTTTATGGGCACCCTCTAACTCTTACCATCTTCCCAATCAGGGTTCTAGAACAACGAATTAGTGACATTCTCGCCATATAAGTCACCGTAATAAGCTTACCTTTCTCAAAATCACTAGTCCCTCTAAATTATGGGTTAAAGAAAGGTATTGCTCATCTTCTAACTCCGCACGTTCACCAAATCCCAATAATACAGGCGTATTTTGAGTCTGCCAACCAGTAATAGTCTTTGGTCGACCTGCTTGTCCAACAACATCGACAGCTTGGCCAACACGGACATTGACCGACAAAGGCTTAAGATCTTCATCCAAAGTTACGAGGAACCTTGGGTGCATTGCTGTAACAAGGTAGTAGAGGAGGTAAGGTGATTTATCTGTTATGAATTGCTTTGCATCAATCATAGCAACTAACACAGCCAAAAGACCAGCAGTTGAGACCCGTGAAAGAATTTGTCGATCTGTGTGGAAAGGACTGATAGAGAGCGAGCCTTTACCCATGTGGAGGAGGCCTTGAGCAATTCGGACCATGAAAAGAGATTCCTGGTCCCGGTGATAGTAACTAGCGAGCTGTCTTAAAAGTTGAGCTAACCTTGCGTTATTTGTTCCGGCACCTAAAAGGCCCATGGCAAATATGGCATTAATTGCAACATCGTTGTCATTATCATGGCTATATCTCGACAAAGTGTCATAAACTTTTATCTGAGGATTACTGGGACTTAATAGACCCATAGCAAGAGGGACAGCTTTTCGGATGTTGGCTTTTCCATAATGCATAAGATGACCAAACTGTCGTAGAACCATTTCTTGACCGACATCTTCTCCCATCGCAACCAGAGCAAGTCCAATTACGGCATAAGCTTGAAGCAATTCATCCCCCTTTTTATCATCACTACCTTCAATGTGATCGTTGCAGATATGTAATAATTCTTGCATTTTCAGCACAGTCCCAGTTCCTGCCCAAGCGCATATTTCAGCGAGAACGGATGTGGGTTTTGACATTGGATGGTCGATTGCTTTTAGGGTCTCCAGAATAACATCAACTTCCTCTTGTCGCCCAAAATATAAGAGCCCTAAACCTAGCGCCATGAATCGAGTCCATTTATCTTTCAGTTGATATTTTCGCTCCTCATCGAGAAAAGTCTGGACGATAGCTTCACTGACGTCACTATTTGAAGAACCAACAAAAATCAAGCCGAGTGATAATGCCGCCATAGCAGAAATTTTCATATCTAACGAAGTGTCACTAACGATAGGGAGTAATAGATCGAGAAGGACGTCTTTGTTCGATCCGGCATAGGCAAGTCCTAAGCCCATAATAGAGGCCACTCGAACCGTGGGACTCTTGTGGTTAAGCTTATCTTCGTCACCAAGTAGTGCTAAAGCTGGGTCAGAGTCGATACGAACACCAGAATTCATAATACCAATGGCAAGCTGGCATCCAGCAACAATCTGGTCTTCGGGAGCATATGTATACTTGTCAATCTTGTCTAACCCTCCTTCTACATCCCAGAGAAATAGCATTCCCATTGAAGCCATTGTTGACATCATGCCTTCGTCTTTCGTTTTCCAGACCCAACCTGCTTTAGCGTCATCGTCGGCCATCATCATTTTATCCTCACCGAACCCAGCATTAACAAAAGCATTTACAAAACCGGCGGCTAAATTATGCCTTGCAGAGTCAAGATTTGTCAGGCTGGAAACACGAGTGTTTTCAAGGTGCGTCTTGTATATATCCTCAGTACTTTTGGGATCCAAGATATTCAACTCCTTCGCTAAAGTTCTGAAGTGTTCAGGCAACCTCGTATTGTTTAGACACTCCGCAATATCATGATCGTCTCCTGTATCCGTGGGTAGATCTAAGACAATTTGCTGCCTTGCAATGAGAAATCCCATTTGTTTTTTAAGTGCCACATCTTTTGTTGAGTTGAAATCAGATTCAATTAAGGTGATATCGTTCAACCGGATAGCAAGTACAATGGCCTGCGCCAATTGGTTGTATTGAAGATAAGTGTCGTGGGCGGTACGGAGAAATTGTTGGTCTTCGGGGTATGTGAGAAGATTCACCATACTAACCATATATAGACAGACCCGAGGGTAGGTATCTTTGTCCAGAAATTTCGGAATATCTTCAATTATCTCCAACTCACTCATGAGATCTACTGCATCTGCTTCAGCGTTACTTTTCAAGAATAGAGGAACAAGTAGTAAAGCAAGTTCAATTAGATCATGAGTAGGTTCATCTGCAGTCAATCGTTTAGTATATGTCTCCCCCAGCTCCAATGCCAGGTGTTTGGTATATTCATGACCCCAAGATCCAATATCAGACTTGGGTGCTAGTAATCTGTATTTAAGGGTATCCTGCCTATCCTCGTCCGAAAATGTCATACCGATAACTGAAAGTATATCGGCGAGAGATGTTTTGTCGTCCCCTGTAGGCCATTCCTCGAAGCGCTTTATCAGTGACTCATAATGGGGGCGTAGGAATTTTAAAGGTTTTGGAACTGCAGTCATAGAAGAAGTGGAAGTTTTAATAGAATCTTCCATGGCCTCCAACGCAGTTTTGTAAAGGCTTGTGTTTGACTCCTATCCAAAGTCATTAAGTTATCATGAAGAAAAGAGCCCACAAACGCACCATTAATCGTTCAACAAGCATATCTAACTCACTTTTTAGCTGCTGGTCTTCATCACTTAGCTCTTCGGGAGCTGTAAACCAATGTTAGCGGCGCAAGATACCTCTCAAGTTATGATGACGCACCTCCTGAAACGCCCCCATCATCTTTATTATCTAAAGTAGACTTGCCGTCCTTGTCTTTCTTTAATTCTGCGGATTTACTTGATAACCCTTCCGTGACCTTTCCCTTGCTCTTATCAACAGATCTCTGAGGCTCGCCGTCTTTCGCCATGGCGTCTAAGCCGAGCCTTGAATGTGCTAAAGTGGTATTGCTTTACCCAGATTGATCAGTTTGTTTGTGAGAGCTGAGTATTGTAGTCTTAAGTTTGAAGTTCGGCTTGTTGAATTTCTGCTCCCATAATAGGCAATCACAGGGATATAACTATTAGCTGCGTGACGCGAAGCCAGGCTGCTTATTTTAAGCTAGTTCAAGCACGGTCAAGGATGTGAAAAAAGTTGACTTGGTTAAGCGAAAACGAAGAACATCATCATGAGGCTCGATACCAAACATATGCGCTACTTGACGGATGAAGACTGGAGGACTCTTTCAGCCGTCGAAGTTGGTTCTAAAAACCATGAAGTTGTACCAACGTCATTAATCGGCCAAATTTCAGGGTTACGGGGGGGTGTTCACAGGAGCATATCAGCATTAGCCAAAGTTGGACTAATTGGACGTCATAAAAATGCCAAATACGATGGATATGTACTTAAGTACGGCGGACTTGATTACTTAGCTTTAAATACATACCGAAAACGTAAAGATGTATACAGTGTTGGAAATCAGATTGGAGTGGGCAAGGAAAGCGATATATTCGTCGTTGCAGACGATAGAGGTGTACAGAGAGTTTTAAAAATCCACAGACTTGGCCGAATTTCATTTCGAACAGTCAAGTCAAACCGAGATTATCTACGAAACCGGACCTCAGGCTCGTGGATGTATATGTCGAAACTAGCAGCGATGAAAGAATTTGCCTTCATGAAGATTCTTCGAGAGAATGGATTTCCAGTTCCAGAACCATTATCGCAATCTAGACATACTATTTTAATGTCCCTGATAGATGCGTTTCCTATGCGCCAGATTTCTTCAGTTCCAGATCCCGCCTCTCTGTACTCCGACTTGATTTCGATGATAATGCGACTTGCTCAATATGGCCTTATTCATGGAGACTATAATGAGTTCAACATTCTTCTTAAAGAAAATTCAATCAAAGGCGATACAAAAACATCAAACAAAGAGTTGATGATACTAACGCCAATTTTAATCGATTTTCCCCAAATGGTTTCTGTAGATCATCCAAACGCAGAATATTACTTTGATCGTGATGTAAACTGTATCAAAAGATATTTTGAACGTCGCTATCATTTCACAAGTGACGATAAAGGTCCCTCATTTTCTGAAGCCCGTAAGCTCATAGGCAAAGACGGCGCTACCAGACTTGATGTTACGGTGGAGGCTTCTGGCTTTTCTAAGAAGATGGCAAAAGAACTTGAGGAATACATGAAGGCAGTGGGTATAGATATTGAAAAGAGTCATACCGATACCCAAAGTGATGATGAGAGCGAAAGTGAAGGGGGTGATGATTTTTACGAAAGTTGTGGGGAGAAAGAGCAAGACCCAATTTACTAAAAATTTATGAAACTAGTAATAGAATTTCCTCAGTATCGCCTTCAGCTGAACAACAAGAATCAATTACCATACGACAGTTTAGATGAAATTTTATTACCGAATTTCGAACTTGATCTCAGAACTATCGTTTAGTTACAGGTTGAAGATTAACTGGAAAAACTGAGACAAAGCCTTCGACAGTGTGTCCGAATCTAGTACTTAGTATAGAGTAATTCATCTTTCTAAACATGCAAAACTATTTTGAAATCATGTACTTAACATGACAAGTTTCGTAATAGCTACAAGTCTACCTTTATGTAGAGTAATAACGACATTAGCCATGAGGAATATGTTATAAAGTCTTCAGTCCTTTTGATATCCACCGAACAATGTTAATTACATAACTTAATTTTGCCTGGCTGTAATTTTAATATAACACACCTACTTTGAAATACCGAGGGCAGATACAGGATTCCCCTTAAATAATACTAACGGTGTAATGTGAATTCTTTCGTTAAAAAAATGTGTTAAGCTTTACCGACTTAAAACTCCAAATCCTATTTTTTGGATCTGTGATGTGACATCTGATGCAAGGTTTAAAGAAGCGATTTCTACAAATGTCGAGATGAAAGATAATTTAAAGTTGGGCATAAGAAGGATAACCATGAGCGATTTTTGAAGGATCATTGTGCATTTTCGCTATTGTCGTTTATGCTATGTTCAGAAACAGAGGAAACTATTCCTAGAGAGCTAATTAATCTCGATTAGCGGCTTTCATACATTATTCTCGACTCAATTACTCACTTATCTTTCCTCTCAGTGCAAGATTCCACCTCAACCTGGGGATTAGTATTGTTGGTCTTCTCTGGAGACTTCACAGAACTATGTCTGTTAGAATAATCTACTGCTTAGATAACAATGCAAATCCCTTACATGCTATTATTCTCGTTTTTCCATGAACTACTTGTCCTAGAGCTGGGAAGATGACGAGCAATCTGAGTCGCACGAGGAACAATTGTTGGGGGCATAGGAGAGAGAGATAAGATATTTGCAGCGGTACCATAAGCACCAACATTGTACTCTTGTGTACGAAATTGACGTCGTTCTGTGGTGACACGTTTGAGGTCTTTCTGGGCAGGAGTATCAGCGTAGCGAACTTGAAGAAGTAGACCCTCCTCTCCAATTGGTTGACCATGAAATTGTCTAATAATCTCCTCGCAGATTTCGCGGCTCTCAAATCTGATATTATTAGTCAATTCTAAGTTCTTTTTGATTTAAGTCATCAAATAACAAAAATCTCACCGTGCGAAGCCAACTCCGCGACTATTATTCTGACTATCACGCAGAATTCTGCTCGATTGAACGGTGTAATCCATAAATATAGCACCTAATTCCTAGAATTTTTTTTAGCTTTAAATTGAAGATTGAGGAAAAGTCGTACGGCTTCGGTCATATTTTTTGGCAAATTTGAGACGTAGAGATTAGTGGAGCCTTCATCTCCCTCAGCCTTTAGACGCGAATTGAATGATTCCTGAAATTAGTGAGTAACTCATTAAATTAAATCAAAGGAAAGATTATACGCGAGCGAAGCCAACTTCGTAGCCAAGCTTATAAAATCCTCGAATACATAGCTCCGAATCGCGCACGTTAAAATACTTTGCGAAGCCAAATCTATTGAAGATGAGTAAAGCTTATTTAATTTAAAGGTAAATTTCTTACCCCTTACATGCTCCAGTGGAAGTATCAATAATTGCCTTTGAGGTCTCAACTTTTCCAAATCGAGCGGCATAAGCTGCGAGAGTGGTATCATCTGTATTTGGATGAAGACCACGAATATACACATTTCGATTACCCGGTATTGGGTTCGATAAGCTTTGATCAAGAGTTCGCATATTTTCACGTGGAGTAAACACGGCTGGAACAGCTCTAGGAATAGCTGGATGTTGTAATAAAAGGCCATCAAGGTCAACATTTATCGGTATAGTTTTATACTGCAAAGGCTTTACAGTGTGCTGTGTTGGTTGTGTCTGAGGCGATGGGGTTGATCCAAATGGAGAGCGATCAACAGCAACAATTTTTGTTTGTTCGCGCTGAGAGAATGAACCATATTGAGGAGTTCCTGGGCCAGACTCATTCGTTGAATAAGAGCCGCGACGGTTCTCTAGGCCAGGAACTTCTTTGAAAAGGAGATCAGCTCGATCAGGATAATAGCCAGAATTAGCTCTACTCGGAGTATATGGCATCAAAGGAAGGCCCTGTACGTATCCAGGATAGGTAGATTGAGCAAAATAAGGTAAAGTAGCTGGATATGAGGAATAATTGCCCTCGGAAGCTTGGGTTGTACCCAACGCTTGTGTAGGATAGATGGTGGGTGCAACCAGATAAGTATTATCTGCAGGATTATAAAAGCATTGGCCGCTGCTAACTGGGAGTTGCCCGGCGTCAAGTGAAGTTGTGGAAGGCACGTTGGTCGTAGGAAGCGCCATGCCCGCAAACTGGCCCATTAAAGCATTCAAAGAAACATCCCTCTGAGAAGTAGCTATGTTGGGCTGCGTAAAAGAATTTGTGTGGCCTTGCGACTCACGATGATTGCGAGATAAAGGCTGGCTGTACATGTTGGATGCAGAATGATTGAAAGTAGTAGTCTCTGGGTTAGTTGCCGTCTGTTGGTAAGTCATGGTAATCTAGAGGATTGAAGTAAGTGTCAAGCTGATGAAAGGGTAAAGAGTGAACAAATAATTAGAAAACGAGGAAAAACTTATGCCCAAAAAGTGAGAGCAGTAAGAAGTATACTCATTTAAATAGCGAAAAAAACCATAGGTCAACAATTTGTAATTAACAAATGAGGCGGGAAAAGGTGGAATATTCAAAATTTGCAAAAACTCACAATCACAGTACTTGAGTCCAAAGCATACCAAGGTTTAGTAGTCTAATAGAACAATAAGAACCTGAAGTTAAAAAATCAGTGGATATCAAAGAAGCATACAAATAATGACAAACCTTCAAATTATTACCGATAGAATGAGAGGACTTAATTTTTTGCTTTAAGTTCAATTTGAAGGTGTTTATTCTGCTTCGACAATCTTGAACAGGCTGTAGAGAAACAAGTAGCGAGTGAAGTTTCTAGAAGATAGGGAGCTATCAAGCCAGATGAGTGTTGTGATGTATGGAAGAGGTTGAAATGGAATCTTGTTTGTAATTGTTCTTAGCATGATGTGGTCGGGAACGAGACCTTTTATGAGACGTCTCTTGAGCCTGATGAATGAGGGAAGGAACTGACATTGAAATAAATTTTTAAGCGGAAAGTTCAAGTCACAAATTCCAATAGCCACGACAGAATAACAACCAAGTTAGAAAAATCCTCCAATATTTTTTTCTTAAATTAATTTAAAGAGAACAATGATATATGAAGAATATTTAAGACTTAATTACTCATTCGAATATCTCAAGATGGTATTCGGTGGTGGAGTTCTAATCCCCTCATGAAAACAAGGTAAGGTTGAAGATAATATTATCACACCACACATATTCGGGATCATTTTGTCTAAACATGTTCTTCTTTTTGATCCGCAGATTCCAGTGGTAATTAGGATATTTTAGTATGATCTAAAGCATTGGCCGAAGTACACGGGATAGACTTCTATCTTAGTCTTAAAATTACTTCCTACAAACAAATATTTTCAAATAAATGCATTTTTTTAAAGCTAAAGACCAAACATAACCAATTTAAGCGTTTCATGTATATCACAATGAGGTTACTGTGAAATTTCCTATCGCTTTTAATCAAAGGCAGGGCTGGTGCGAAAAATCTCAGAAAAGAGCTAGAAAGGAGCCTTGCACCTTTGTGTAAATTATTTAAATTAGGAGAATTGGAGAACTGAATTAAAGCTAAGCAAGGCATTGAAAAGAATAGACATTTTGTTGATTTGTAACAGATATATATTTCGCTGATTTTTTTGAACGTAAAATATCAGTCTCTCTGACAATCTCAAAGGATTGATGACCCTCTGCTTTTTGGTGATTTTTTAATAGATCAGAGAAGGTAAATGGAAGGAAAAAAGAGAGACATGTAAGCTAAAAGGTAGAGCGATGATTTGTTCGGTAGTTATTATCTTGAGAATGCACGTTAGGGATCCAGTGAGCAGATAACAACTATTCCGACATTATCCTGAAGTTGGCTGCTCCAAGTCCCCTTTTTTTCTTTGATATAAGCTTCGTATTTTTTGGATGACTAAGCTTGACTATTAGGCATCTTGTGCCCGTACAGCTAGTATTCACACATATTACTCATCAGGGTCAGGCAATTTCTCCTCAACCAGCAGCTCTCAAGCACGAGTCTCCACCTAAAGGAAAGGCAATAAAAAAAACTCCTTTCGTGGGTAGGCTTCAGAAAATAGCTGGAACGTGTCATACGCTAGAGACAACCTGATTTTGATCTTAATAATCGACGTGGAGTTTCTATTCGCGATGGCTGTGTCAATATAGTGTATGTCACGGAAAGCGTCCATCAAAGCACAAAACTATCTGTTGTAATTAATAGATTTTTCCGCTAGGCAGGAATCGATCGTTGAGGACTGGAAGAAGGTGATTTAGTATGATGAGAACAAAATTAACCGGATTTGTAGCGATGGGATCCACTACACATGGCAAAAAGATAATCCCATCCTCCAAGAGCGGGACACGATCAATACGGTTAAGTTGGGAGGAAGAAATATAATGATTTGGGCGTATGCGAGCTGGGATGGACCAGGAGCTATGGTTCAGGTAGAGGGGAGAATGGCTACCAAGCAGTATACATGTATTGGAATATTGGATACAAAATTGATCCGTAATATGGAGGCGACATATCTTCTGGGTAACATGCCCCTGTCGAACAATTAATTTTCCATCAGGATAATGACCCAATACATACCGCCCTGCCCGGGCAAAAAAGAATTTCTAGATTCAAAGAGGGTTAATTGCTTACTCTCCCGCAAGGGTGTTGAATTTACTAGCGTCTTTGAGG
>JAATOF010004473.1:0-10055 GCA_013170925.1 Podosphaera leucotricha | reverse complement strand
GGGGATCGCGGATTTCGAAATTACGGTCGCTGGCTCCCCCGAGACGCATCCGGCGTCAGCAACAACCGCAGCCGACATTGCCACGTTGAAGGATAAGGTCGATGCTGGCGCGGATCGGATTATCACTCAGTTCTTCTTCGACAATGATCT
Source organism: Podosphaera leucotricha (assembly GCA_013170925.1). Lineage (NCBI taxonomy): Eukaryota > Fungi > Ascomycota > Leotiomycetes > Helotiales > Erysiphaceae > Podosphaera > Podosphaera leucotricha. The sequence goes on along the minus strand of JAATOF010004473.1, from coordinate 9,905 downwards.
GTTTTTCAGGTTTGAGGAACACGCTCGAGCGCGAGGTATTGCCGTTCCAATCATCCCAGGCATCCTTCCCATCCATAATTTCCGACAAGTCGCAGACGTTGCCGCTCGATGTAGGGTGAGTATCCCAAGTTGGTTGGTTCGCCGCTTTGAGGGTTTGGAAGGCGATCCTGAAACACATCGCCTTGCCGCCGCTGCGTTCGCTGCAGAGCAGGTGTTAGGCCTTGTTGACAGAGGCATTACCGAATTTCACTTCTTCACGCTCAATCGTGCCGATTTAGTCTACGGGATATGCCATTTGTTGGGGCTGCGAGGTTTGTCAGAACAAGCTTAGCGTGGATCCGTGCGTAGGGTCTCGAGATCGGCGCGAGGCCCAATCGCATGTGTCGAGACATGTGCGTACGCAGGGATCGAAGGGGGGCCGAATGTACCCGTCTGATATCGTTCTGAAACGTCCTTTGGCGCCTTGGGAGAGCGACGTCCGCGATCATCCATTGGTGCGTCCCGCGGTGAAGGAGACGGCATCGAGTATCTTCCGTGGCATTGCATCCGGAAAATATGCACATCTCACACGTCTTCCCTCAGAGCGGAAGCTCTGCGAGGAGTTCGGACAGTCAAGAGGTACCGTGCGACAGGCAATCGGCTTTCTTGCGAATTATGGGGTAGTTGCGCGAGTTCCAGGTGGTGGTTCGTTCGTCTCGATACGCGTCGAGCATGACATCAGAGACGATGTCTCAATCGATCGAGAGTGTCTCGCGGAGACGATCTCACCAATTGAAATGTTCGTAGTCCAATGCCTGATCGAGCCGGAGATCGCAAAATTGGCAACGCTTATGATGTCGTCCCTGGAGATCAGTAAGCTTGGCGAAATCTTGGAGGATTTGATCGATGTGCGAACAACTGTCGAGAGAATTTTGGAGCTCGAGCTTCAGTTCATGATGAAGCTCTGTGAAGGCACGCGCAATGCTGCGCTAATCGGTATGTACCGTGTTTTAATTGATACGCGAGACCTGCCTCTGTGGCGCCGCTATAGAAATAACGTGATGACTCCTGAGCGGGTTTACGAAGTAAAGCGTACACTCACTTCGCTCTACGCAGCTCTGGAATGCAGGAAATCTGCCATCGTCGTGGCTTGCATGAAGCACTATGTTTATCTGTCAAAGCAAGAGATGGTCACGTTAGAGACGGTTGTTCGAAAAATTAATAATGCAAATAATTAACATGGCAGTCGCTGAGGCAGTCATACGCCTCAGGATGAATCGTGCCGCAATAAAACTTCCCATCGAGAGTGCGCCATAAATTAATTGACCAATGAAATAAAAATAGTCAAGATGATGACTGCCACGCGTTGCGTGAACGCAGGTTGGTGAATTGGCCCCCAGTCTTATGGGAAGCAAGTATCACCGAAGGCGAGCGTGCATCCACCCACGCGTTCGCCGATACTAGGAAAGCGTTGCTCACCTCTGGCAACGCTTTCCCTTTTGAAGTCGGTGATAAGCCGCCGCCGTTTGGATGCGGCTGCGAACACGCCCGAATTCTCTTTCTGTATTCGGAGATCATTGCCGGTCTAAGAGACCTTTGACCGCAAGCACACGGGATTTTCCCCCATGGACTTACCCATTGCCCCGCTCCCATGTTGAGACTATCCGCAAGCCCTTTAGGACGATTTCTGAGGCTTGCGATTGTTTTTGGGGTCGATGGTGGGCGGTACTGGGATTGAACCAGTGACCCCACGCGTGTGAAGCGTGTGCTCTCCCGCTGAGCTAACCGCCCTGCCAGTCTGGGCTCTCTGTGCCAGAGACACTCTGTCAGAGACCTTTGCCGGGATCGAAGCGGCGAGCGTAACTCCGCCGCTGAAGAGGCCCCTTATCGAGGCCGCCCCACGTCCTGTCAAGTTCGGCGTTGCCACCGGGCAGGCGAGCGATCAGGCGGGATCGGGCTTGCCCTTTTTGATCAGGAACCTCAGAACGCCGGAAACGGAACTCTGAGCGATCAAACTATGCCCCGCGAGGCCGCAGAAAGCCTGAAAATCCTCAGGCGAGCCGGGATCGGTGGCCAGAACCTCGAGAACGGCGCCAGGCGCCAAAAGTCCCAGGGCCTTGCGCGCTTTGAGCACGGGCAGAGGGCAACTAAGGCCAATGAGATCAAGGGAGATGTCGGGTCTTTCCGTTGTCATCCAAGTTCTGCTGTGCTCGTTAGCTCTCTGCCGGAGAACCCTAGACAGCGGGATATCAGCCCGCAACGGTCAAGCGAATAACGGGAAGGCGTGCCACCGCATCTTGCGTGGGCTATGGCCCGATGCCACGCTGGGGTCGGCGGACGATTCTCGGCGGCGCGTGACAACGGGCTTGCATCCGCGCCCGATGCCACGACTTTACACGCGAAGCCCGGGTGGCGATGTGCGGCGTCTACAAACTGGGAATCCGGCTGCCCGCCGGAAAACGCATGGCCGAAACCAACATTGACACCAAGCCGCAGCAGAGCCGCACATTCCGTTTCTCGATGGGGCTCGAGCGTTTGGGATTGGTGGCGCTGCGTGCACCTCGCATCGCCGCCGCCATCATCGCGTTTCTCACAGCGCTCGCCATCTTCGGCATCTATCACCTGCGCGTCGACGACAGCCTCTCCGAGCTCTTCCGAACCAACACCAAGGAATTCCGCCAGTACGAGGAGATCGATCGCCGCTTCCCCTCGAGCGAGTACGACGTGCTCGTCGTCGTGGAAGGCGAAGCGCTCTTGTCGCGCGAGCGGCTGGAGGCATTCCGCAATGTCGTGATCGAGCTGCAACTGGCCGATGGCGTCGGTGGGCTGGTATCGATGCTGTCCGCGCGCAATCTCCCGGATGCCACCGGGTATGCCGCACCCGTCGTCCCGGACGAACTGCCGGCGGACAACACGGCCTATGCGAACGTCATCGATGCTCTCGTCAACAACGACGTCGTCAAAGGCAAATTTCTCTCGGACGACGGCAGCCTTGCGCTGATCGTCATCGCGCTCGATCGCGCCGTCGTAGAGGAAAAGTCTGCGCGCACGGTCATCAACGGCATCAAGGATGTCGTGGACCACGAGCTCCAAGGTACAGGCCTCAAGGCCAAGCTCACCGGAGCGCCGGTGATGCAACTCGAGATCCGCAACGCCGTCGAACGTGACCGGCTCGTCTACAACGGCCTCGGCTTCGTCGTCGGCTTCGCGGTAGCCTATCTCTTCTTCCGCCGCCTGTCTCTCACCCTCATCGCCGTGCTGGGGCCGACCGTCGCCATTCTGTGGACGCTTGGCGTGTTGGGCGGGCTCGATTTCCGCCTGAACCTCTTCATCAACGTCATCACGCCGCTCATTCTCGTGTCGGGCTTCTCGGATTCGATGCACCTCGTGTTCGCGATCCGGCGCGACATTCTCGCCGGCGTCGATCGCGTCGAGGCCGCACGCAACGCCGTGCGGGATGTGGCACCGGCGTGCCTGCTGACGGCCATGAACCAAGCCATCGCGCTCGTCTCGTTTGCGTTCGCCGAATCCGCCCTGATCCGCACCTTCGGCTTCGCAGCCCTGATGGCCGTCTTCATTTCCTATACGGCCGTGGCCGTGGTCGTGCCGACGGTGGCCGCGCTCCTCATACGCCGCGAGACCCCGCCTGAAACCGAAGAGGAAGACGCCAAGCCTTTCGACCGGGAGGACGAGGAAGAATCGAAGCCGCTCGATCAGGAAGAGGGCGGCGTCGGCTTGCTGCAACGCTTCACCGATACGGTGGTCTCCTTCGTTGCCGCTCGTCCGCTGATTTTCGTCGCGCTCGGGCTTGCTGTCGTGCTGGGGACAGGGCATGCGTTCTTCAGCTTGAAGCCGATGTATCGGCTAGCCGACCAGGTTCCGGACAAGGAGCAGGCGCTCGCCGCGACGGGAAGCCTGGATCAGAAGCTGACGGGCGCAAACCCAGTTCACGTGATGATCGAATGGAACGGCCGCGTGCCGCAGGCGGACGGCAGCCCTCCGATCAAGCTCTATGACGAGCAGACGCTTGCCGTAATCGCCGAAGCGCATCAGATCCTCGAAAAGACCGCGGGCCTCGGCAATGTCTGGTCGCTGGACAGCCTCAGGCGATGGCTGGCGGCGGCGGGCGACGCGAGCATTCCCAACATCGAACGCTACGTGAAGATCCTGCCGAACCATCTCGTGCATCGCTTCATCACGTCCGATCAGACGGCCGTACTCGTCACCGCACGCCTGCCGGATGTCGACGCGAGCGAGATCCTGCCTGTGGTCGAGAAGATCGACCGTGCGCTCGACGAGGTGAGGAAACGGCACCCCGGTTACGAGATTTCCGTTACGGGTCTGCCCGCGATCGCCGCCCGCAACTCGGCAACCCTCATCCATGAGCTGACCTGGGGGCTTGTCGGCGACATCTTCCTCGTCTTCATTTTCTTGGGGTTCGCGCTTCGCTCCCTGCTGGTCGGAGTATCGAGCATCCTGCCGTCGCTCTTTCCGATTTTTGCAACCGGAGCGCTCCTCTACTACACGGGGCAGGGGCTGCAGTTTGCATCCATCGTGGCGATCACGGTCGCATTCTCGCTTGCCATCGACTCGACGATCCACTTCCTGAACAGGTATCGGCTCGAGGAGCAGCGCGAGGACGAGGTCGCGGCCGAGTTCGATCAGGATGAAGGGCGTTACAATATTCGCGGCCTCGAAGAGGAAGCGCCAACGCGAGATCCGGCACGCGAGGCCCTGATGCGCACCGCCCATCATATCGGCCCGGCTGTCATTCTGACCACGATCGTGCTCGCGCTGGGTCTCGGTGTAACGATGCTGTCGGACCTGCCGTCGCTGCGCTTGTTCGGCGAGCTGGCATCGATTTGCCTTTTTGCTTCCCTCGTCGGACAGCTCGTCATTCTTCCGGCGAGCGTCATCCTCTACCGCAAGTATTTCCCTGACAAACCTGCAAAAGACGCGAACGCCGCACAACCGGCACAATGACCTGAAAGGCAAGTCTCGAAGAGCAATCAACAAGCAGCAACGAGGAAACGATGCCCTACGTCGATGGATTTGTGCTCGCGGTTCCTGAGGCGAACATCGCCGCATATAAGAAGATGTCGAGCAAGGCCGGCAAGATCTGGATGGAGCACGGCGCGCTATCCTATGTGGAATGCGTTGCCGATGATGTGCCGGAAGGCAAGACGACATCCTTCCCGCGCTCGGTGAAGTTGAAAGAGGGCGAGGTGGTCGTCTTCTCCTGGATTACGTATAAGTCTCGCGCTCACCGCGATGCCGTGCTGAAGAAGGTCATGTCGGATCCGCGCTTGCAAAACGACATGAAGAACATGCCGTTCGATACCAAGCGGATGATCTACGGCGGCTTCAAGTCGATACTGGACTTCTAGCTTCGCAACCGGAATTCAGCCGCGCAGCGGCCGCTCACCAGTCTTCCCGCCAAAGCGGATAGGCCATCGCGCCGCGCGGGATGGTGATCTTCCCTTCGCGATCGATCTCGCCGCTCGCGCCGAGTTCCGCTGAAAGCTTATTGACGATATCGACCTTGAGGCCCGCGCTCGCCGCGCTCGTGTACTTGATCTCGTACTCGAAGCGGCCAACGGCTTGGCGCACGATCTGGAATTGGAAGCGGCCCTGGTCGTTCGCTGGGTTCGCCGAGCCGAGGCAGCGCCTGCGCAATGCTTTGAGCTTGTCTTCGGTGTACTCGTAGATGGTGCCCGTGAAGGTGAGGGTGACGGCCTCCACGTAGTTGCCTTTGAAGTTCGCGTTAAGCAGGCTTGCCCATCCGGCCGACAGCCCAAACGACTTCTGATCTCGAACGGCAAACGCCGCGCTATCGAGGTTTTCCTCGATCCCGTCCTTGTCGAAGGCTGCGCGGCAGCGCACGACATTCACCTTGAGCAGCTTTTCTCCGGTTCGCTGATAGGTCCGCTTATCGAGGTGGCCACGAACAATCGTGCCCGGCGTGTAGGACGCAAGCGGCGGGCTCATCCGATAGACGTTGAGATTATCCGCGATGGCGTCGGCGCGTACGCCCGTACCGGATGCACAACACAGAACAATACCGACCACGGCCGGCAACGCACGACGAAACATGAGACCCCCGCATTCCCAATGCCTCGGCCGCCCAGCCGTAAGCATGACATCAGCCGGATGTTACGCGGGCTGAAGGTAGGCCTGCAACGTGCGCCGATGGAATTCGCGCGGGTGTATCGCGCTGGCCACGAAGACCCGGATGTCCTGGAAAGGACAGACAAAAAAGCCCCGGCGGTGGCCAGGGCTTTCGGATTTTGCTTTGGGGAGCGATGGCGGATCGCCGACTTACTCTGCGGCCTTCCAGAGCAACGTGTCGGGATGGATCTCGAGCACGTTGGCTTTGCAGTAGTCGACGTCGGCGTCAAAGTAGCTGCCGTCGATGAAGCGGATCTGCGTCCGCACAGTGCATTTGCCTTCGGAGGTTTCGAAATCGAGCTCGAAGGTGTCGCCCGGCTCGATGCGGTTCTCGATCCAGTTCTCGCTCCACTCGCCGTCTTCCTGGGTGCGGAACTCGATGACAGGCGTGTTGCCTCTGTTCACGACGTCGAACTTCCAGCTTCCGCTGTCGGCGAAGGCAGGTCCAAATGAAAAGAGGAGAGCGGCGGTCGCGAGACCGAAGGCACTGCGCGTGAGGCTCATGTTTGGCTCCGTGATGAGCGATTATCGTCACGGACGCGCATCTAACACGACTCGCAAAAGCCCGAGTTCAAGTGCGTGAAATTGCGTATGTCAGTGTTGAAACTGTCACATGCCTGACGATATGCCGCCGGGAGTTGCGCGAATGGGTTCGAGCGCTACTTCTCGACGAAGGCTTTCTCGATCACGAACTCACCCGGCTCGCCGAGGCTGCCTTCCGAAAAACCGCGAGCGAGATAGAAGTCCTTGAGATCGCGCAGCATGTCCGGCCCGCCGCAGATCATGACGCGGTCGTGTTCGGCCGAGAGCGGCGGCAACGCTAGGTCGCCGTAGAACGCGTCCGAGACGACGAGGTCGGTAATGCGCCCCGTCACCTTGAACGGCTCGCGCGTCACTGTCGGGCTGTAGACGAGCTTTTCGCGGATCGCTTCGCCAAGATATTCGTCCTGCGGAAGCTCGTGCATGATGCGATCGCCATACGCGAGTTCCGAGACAAGCCGGCATCCGTGCACCAGCACGACTTTGTCGAAACGGTCATAGAGATCGGGGTCGCGGATCAGGCTCATGAAAGGCGCGAGTCCCGTGCCGGTACCGAGGAGATAGAGACTGCGGCCTGGCTTCAGGTTGTCGATCAGGAGCGTTCCGGTCGGCTTGCGTCCGACGAGAATTTTGTCGCCCTCGCGGATGTGCTGCAGGCGCGATGTCAGAGGACCGTCCTGCACTTTGATGCTCAGGAATTCCAGGTAGTCGTCGTAATGCGCGCTTGCGATGCTGTAGGCGCGCGTCAGCGGCCGCCCATCCACCTCGAGCCCGATCATCACGAATTGCCCGCTCGCAAAGCGAAGGCTCGGGCTGCGCGTTGCCGTGAAGCTGAAAACGGTATCCGTCCAATGCTTGACGGCGATGATGGATTCAGTGGTGAACGGCGCCATGGGTGCCTCTCTTAGAACCGCAATAATCTTCCTGACCGCAGCGCTTGAGCGCTGCGGTTGTCTCTCATCGGAGAGTGGTGCTTGAGCCTCTAGATAGAGGGAAGCAAGAAGTTGCCGTCTGTGGTCAGTTGACGCGCGTAACCTGGACAAGGTTGTCCGAATACGTCGGCGCGCGTCCGAGGCCCGACCAAGCGTCGGACGAGATCGAATTAACCGACCCATCCGAACGATTGAGCGAACGCCAATAACCCAGTGTCGCAACCACGATGCCCGGATTGACGTCATCCGTAACGCGGGCAACGCCTTCGAAGGATCCGCGCGCGTTCTGCACGCGCACGGGATCGCCCTCGCGGATATTGCGCGGGTCAGCATCCGCCTTGTTGATCATCACAAACTGTTCGCCCTGGCCGCGGATCTTGTGCGGCTCGTTGGCGTAGCACGAGTTGAGGAACCCGTGGCTCTTCGGCGAGATGATGTTGAGCGGATAGGACTTCGCGAGTTCCGGGTTGGACTCCGGTCCCTCTCGAACCGGCACATATCCCGGCAGCGGATCAATCGGCGTACCGTCCTGTTCACCTTCGTACATGGCGCGGAATGGTCCTGCGACGAAGTTCTTATGGTCGGGCAGCAGGAATTCGACCTTCCCCGACGGTGTCGGGAACTTGCCTTCCGCGTGCGGCGCGCGCGTGTCCTTCGAACCGACGTCGATCCTGAAGAACCCGTGCTCCTTGAAGTACTCCATGTCGATACCGCCCATCTTGGGATCGGCCCACTGGATGTATTCGGCGCAGAGTTCGCTGTCCGTCATTTTGAAGACCGGATCGTCGAAGCCCATCTCCTTCGCAAGCAGGCGCCACATCTCGCTCGTCGGCTTGCACTCGCCCGGCGGATCGACGGCCTTCTGATTGTACGTGAAGTAGAGCGTGCCCCACGACCACATCATGTCCTCGGCCTCGGCGGCCATCGCCGAAGGAAGAATGATGTCGGCATACTTCGCCGTGTCGGTGATGAAGTGCTCGGCCACGACCGTGAACAGATCCTCGCGCTTGAGCCCTTCGACGATCTTGTTCGTCTCCGGCGATTGGCTGACCGGATTGGTGCAGAAAACGAACATGCTCATGATCGGCGGATCGAGCTGCATCTCGCCGGTGAGCGCCTGACCGAGGCGCAGATTGTTCACGACGCGCGTGCCCGGCTTAATGAAGTCCGGACGCGCGGCTTTCACCCAGTCGACGGGGAAATCCCAAAGCGGAAGCTGCAGCATGCCGCCGCCGACGTGACGCCAGGAGCCGCAAACGGCAGGAATGGCATAGACCGCACGTGCGGCTTGCGCACCGCCTGCCGAGCGCTCGATCGCAACGCCGATGCGGATGGCAGACGGCTGTGATGTCGCGAACTCACGCGCGAACGTGGCAATGTCCTCAGCCTTCACGCCGGTAATTTGCTCAGCGTAGTCGAGCGGGAACTGAGAAGCGCGCTCTTTGAGCTCCGGCCATCCCAACGCGTAGTTGTCGACGTAGTCCTGATCGACCAGACCCTGCTCGGCCATGGAGTTGATGACCGCCAGCGCCAGCGCTCCATCGGTGCCGGGCTTCGGACAGATGTGCCAGTCGGCAGCCTTCGCCGTGCGCGAGCGGAACGCATCGACGACGACGACTTTCGCGCCGCGCTTCTGCGCTTCGAGAACGAACGGCCAGTGATGCAGGTTCGTCGAGATCGTGTTGCATGCCCAGATGACGATGTACTTGCAGTGCACGAAGCTCTCGGGATCGACGCCGCCGGTCGGCCCATGCGTGAGCAGCCACGCGGTCGAAGAACCCGAAGTGCAGTAGGTCTTCTCGTTCACGGTCGACCCGAGCCGGTTGAAGAACGGGTCGCCCGAGTTGATGCCCTGCACGAGCCCCATGTTGCCGAGGTAGCTTTGCGGCATGATCGCCTGGCTACCGTAGGTGTCGACGATCTCGCGCCAGCGGCGGCCGATCTCGGAGATGGCTTCGTCCCACGTGATGCGTTCGAAATTGTTACCGCCGTTGGGGCCGCTGCCTTTCGGGCCGACGCGGCGCAGCGGATACATAAGGCGGTCCGGATTGTGATGGTGGTCGGCAAAGTCCTTGAGCTTGACGCAGAGGCCGCCGCGCGTGAACGGATGCTCTTTCTTGCCGCGAACTTCAACCAGCTGGCCGTCGCGTACGTGATAGTCCATGCCGCAGGTGTCGGGGCAGTCGTGCGGGCAGGCGCCGTGAAAGACCTCTGCTTTGATCTGCTCATTCATAAGTTGCTTCCTCCCTCGTGAGTATGTCGGGCCGCTTTCGTGCCCTTCGTCCC
>JAATOF010004459.1:0-13537 GCA_013170925.1 Podosphaera leucotricha | reverse complement strand
TCAAAGTGACTCAACTATAAAGATTTTTCTAAAGCTTATGCGCTGCTTTATACTAAACCGGATAGAGGGGCAGATACTTTCCATATTCATATGAAGATTGACCAGAGAAGTCTCATGGGAGGAAAATTTAGCCCTGTAGCCCTGTAACTCTATCCCTTGTTCATACAAGGACATACCCTGTAATAACAGGGCCGATCGTACGGTTAATAATACCCCTGCGACCCTGTACTACATTAAGATTAGCAAAAATCACTGCCAAATATGGATAATGGGTTGTTCGGCTGTGACGTACATATTTGCTATGCATATTTTAAATTCTGTAAGTCCTGGGTATGGCCGGCCCCGCTAGGTCCCGACCCGAAAGACGGGTTTGCGCACTGGCCATAGCGTAGGCGCTGTTCGGGTCTTGAATTTCGTCCAGCAATAGTTGTGTGTCATACTTGACAATCTTGACACCTTGGTATCATGAGGTTCAAATATTAGTGACGACTTCGTGATTAACAGTGTGAAGAAATCGGAATGTTGAGCGACAGGAATAGGGGAAGGGTCTGCGGTCGGAAGTCCGCGGGGAGCTGTTAGGTTACATTTCGGAGCCTGAAAAATGAAATTATTCGGATTTAACACACGGAGTATCTGATCGAAAGCGAGGATGCAAAGAGAGGCTAGAGGGCAAATTTGGACGGAATCTGAGCCTCCTTTACCAAACTCTGCAATCATATTAAGATTAAGAAGGGCTGCAGTCATGTAAACGGAAACAATTGATAAGACAGAAAAACTATTCACCGTTTAGCTGATCCACATATATGTGATGGAGTGAGTATATGTCTAAATTGTCAATTATTTTTTTGTTGTAACGAGAAAATGTCGTTTTATTTTCGAAAAATTCTAGATTCGATAGATCTATTGGTCGGCATAAAATTTCTTACAGAGAGCAAAAAGCTAGTACTTAATGTTATTGAAAATTATCTTATCACTATCTTTTTTATCTTTTCCTTCATTCCGAACCTCGCCACAGCAAGGAAAATCCTCACCCACCAAATCCATCAAAGCCAAGTTCTTTTTTTCCGGAGAAGTAGGCCTAAAGCCGCCTAGCTCTTCAAATCTTTTCAATATACTATTGAGCGCGGCAGTTAGAAGTGCATTTTCTCGCTCCATCTTACATAATCGCGAGTCAATTTGGTCTACCGGGACCAAACTCTTTCTCACATGATTTTTGCATCTGTGCGTGTTTTGTTGCCCTCCAAAAGTTGAATCCCAACTACGCGTGCTATAGATACTTTGCTGTCGGCTAAAGTTGAATTCTAGAGCAATATCTGATTCATCGGTATCACTCGTCAAAGAATCTGGAGAGGTGGGAAGTGAGAGTTCTGGTGTTGAGCGGAAGTCTCTAAAACGATTTTTACTCAAATCAGAAGGTATGAACTTGGTCACCACATCGTGATCAGGTGTGACATTAGCTACGACCATAATATGACTTAGGCTCATCGTTTGCCGAGATTTTTGGCAAACTTGAGGGTTTGTAAAAGGAGAGACTGGCGTATCAGGTGGTAAATTAAGACTGGGATGATGTTTAATACTCTGGTACGAAATAGAATTTCTCCCATTTACTAAGCTTGCTCTACTCTGCTGGGCTATTATTATTTGTGGGGTATCTGGGGCTGTTCTGTTTCCTTCTTTGAGCGGTGATTCTTTAGGATGCGAAGGAAAAGATAGGGGTGAATTTGAGCGAGGCGTAGAAAGATTGGAGGATTTTGTTTTGACTTCAAGTCCTAAAGGAGTGGCGCAGCGCACAATATGGGCCTTTTCAGTACCGGCGCCCGAGAAGCTTCGAGCAAGTTTTGCAGTTCCAGTCCCAAATATGAGAGGCGAGTTAGATGCTGACATATTACTATCTTTGGGTGGCGTAATTGGCGAGAGTGATGATAATGACAGGTGTTCCTCGCCTGAAGTAGTTCGCGCCAATCCTTGGTTGGTTGGGGCACAATTTCTGTGGGAAACTGTTTTGGGGAAGTTATTAATTCCGGTGACGGGACTGTTGGAAAATTTCATTGGCTGAAATTTTGGAGGGCTCATATTCATGGGTAACTGTGAAGAAGGTGAATATGAGTGCAATGATTTAGTTCGAGTGTTACTAGGACGACTCCATCTTTCGTGGAGAGGTGCCATAGTAGAGCTACTTAGAGAATTGATCCTGACGGCTGGGACAGCTGTTCCTCGCTGATTTTCTTGGGGCAATCTCCGGTGCACGTCGTAGCCACTAGAGGTCGGAGACTCTGCAAAAGAGAGCTTTTTTTGGGTTTCGGGACGGAAAGATGAAGCGCTGTATGAGGAGTTCCTAAAGCTTTTTGAAGAAATATGATCGAGTTGTTCTGTAAATGAAAGAGGTTGATATGTTGACGCTTTTTGAGACCCCGGACTTGGCTTTGACCGTGGTATGCTCTGTATCTTAGGATTGCTTGGGATTGATATTGCAATATGCCTTGAGCCACTGCGTGTTTTTGCACAAACTACGCTGTCAGGAAGTTGAAGATGCTCATCTGAGCAACTAATCCTTTTTGTCTTATGACGGGTGAATAACTTCATTGCTGATTGTCTAATGTTACTGTAGCGCTTATCACTATTGACTTGTTGGCCAGCCATGAAGTTGCTCGACGGAGGAGGTTGATTCATAAGAAACTCTGCAAGTTCATTCAAATCAGCTTTCTGGTGCAAATGGGATAACTTATCCGCTCCATGACTGTGTCTCAGCGTCGACTGAGGTTTATTGAGCGAATCCTTGATACTAGGCTCAGTATTTCGACGATCGTAACTCGGAGCGGTGAACATTATGAGCAGAGCCTCGTAATCCAACTCCTTTCCCGGCCCAATTTATGGAAACCAAAGATGGGGTTGAGGGGAGAAGGAAACCTTCAAGAGCTACCAAGCCAAGTCACTCATGACTGATACGCCATGTTAGTACTGACTTTATGTATCATACTGTGAAGTTCCAACCTTTTGAACATGCCAGATCTTTTATCTTGTAGACATTTAACATGTATCATGGTAACTACCATCATGTCGATTTAACTTAACACCGGCTGTGGAAAAGGACAAAGCTCTCATAATATTGCTATAGTTTTGTCGATCATTCTAGACTGGGATCTGCGTGATAAGATAAACGCTAATTAAAAATGTTTTGATGTAATAATTAACGATCATATCAGGTCAGACAAAAGCCTACTCCTTAACATAACGAGACGATCATACCCCAAAGAATAGATGATTAGTCCAAAGATATTTACTACTTGAAGTTTAGTTGGACTCAACAGCTGAACATATGTGAGAAAATCTGGGAGCGCTGCGTTTCATCAGGAGCAGAATGGGGTCAATTCGTGTCCTGAAGATAAATGAAGAGAAGTGAAGTGAGGTTATACACGAAGTTGATCAACTTGCTGAAATTTTGTAAGTGTAAGCTAATTAAAGAGTAACGAATAATTACTTCCTCAGAAAATTTATCAACAATTAACACTCTGATTCACATAGTCAGTCATCACATATACCAACAGCTGAACATCGAATCAAGATACATATATATTTCGTTTAATTTTGCATTTCCAGAAAATTCAAAATAATCAAAAGTTTTCAAACCGTGAATTATCAATAATTTCTATGTTGTCAATATACAATTTGGATGTCAACTATCATAACTGGCGTGGGAATTAATGGGCACGCTGAATAAAGATTTCGCTCGACCACGGATCAACTACCCAAAAGTATTAAATCTACCTATTCTACAAAATCTAGTCCTCGTTAGGTAAAACCTAAAAGGCTGTCTGCAGATATTACATTCATATTGTTGTACCCATTATGGATTCATCGAATCGGTCTACCCCTCTTTTCTCAATTTCCTTGGTACGGACAAGATTTTGGATCCGATACGCTTGCTTCTTATCTACATCGAAATATTGCTTTGAGCTTCCATCGGGCCATGGTAGATTAGACTCTCTAAGTTCCTGAAATCTATCATTCGTCTTCCTATCTGCGAAGAAGTTTACTGCGTTAACTTCGAGATCAGCTGTAGCTCTTTGTTTTAGGGGTGCAAGCTATTTAAATATCTCATGTTACACCCATTACTTCAATGATACATCTGCCTCAATTAGTCTCATCATCAATTCTATAAGTATCCAGCTCAAATTTGTCGGTGTGAGTTTTCGTCATTTCATGATTATCCTTAGAAAATCCCGATTCGTCCGAGTATCAGCTCGATCTATTCTTTGATTCGCTTCAAAGATGTCTTATAGAGTTGGTTCATGAAGGATGAACTTGGCTAATTCGAGCAAATGGTATCGCAAGATTCTAAGTACATTTCCGCATCTCATCAAATACCACAGCTGGCCGATGAGTTGTAAGGTAGATTCTCTCAATACAGCAGGTTTTTACTAGAACATTTATTTTAGATAAAGCTTATTGATTTCAGGACGAGGGTCTGAGTAAATCCAAAATCTTTACCTCCCACGTTTTCTTCTAACCTGTCACAAGCCAATTCCCTTCAGATTAAACCATTTCTGCCGTGCTTCAGATTTGGTTTTTTTTAGTTGTACTTTACCCTATTTAAAGTACTACTTCTTGATCTATGTGTATGGTGTGTGTGTATGTGTGTGTTTTAGCTCGCATTAGGGTTAGGTGCTTTTTCCCACTACTGTATGTTACTCTATTCGAAAGAGAAAAAATATGTATCACACTAGCAGGTATATAAATAGACCTGGTCTTCTCACACCCCCTTTTCCCATGTATAGACAGATACATATGAATATAGGTCTACATGAATGTACGATACAGATAATATAACTCATTTGACTCTATCGCACCATTTCCTCCCGAGGAGTTCTTAAACTCTCTCTCGGGTGACTAACTTATACGAGATCAATTACACAAAATTAGTCAAGATTGTTCCTGATCTACTAATTTGGCCATCGTAGGCGCTCACACAACCTTGAATTTATATAGATGATTCAGAGTGGCGGTAGCTAGCTGACTTGGCTTTTTTCTTTATCCTCTCATTCCATAGCGGTCTAGAAGTCCTCTATGCTCCATATCATTGCTGCTGACATATAGTTACATATACACGAGTTGAGCTTACTACAACTATATGCCGGCAGTTATCTTTTCTTAACTATTAATATCAAAAAAATTCCGAACTCTCCTGAAATATTCTGCAGTTTAAGTCAATCCTTATTCCTTCTTACTCTGGTGATACTTGTTCGAATGCGGAAATCGGACAGGCGAAGCATCGTTGGCAATATCTTTGGACTTCACCAATAACTGATGGTCAGCAAGAGGCATGTTTTCAAAACTGACTTATTGGCTGGATCAATACAAAGGATTATGTTTTCGTGTTCGTTATTTTGCCTATTTCGAGTCGTGTAGAGCGTTCCTTATCGCTCAAGGAGTTACGCCGACGCCGACAGGATCTTTCAAAGCTGCTGCATGTATCATTTGCCAAGATACTCGTCTGCATATAAAGAATTGTATCGCAAGATATCAGTTTTCGGATGCTTCTTCCC
This sequence comes from Podosphaera leucotricha, assembly GCA_013170925.1. Classification (NCBI taxonomy): domain Eukaryota; kingdom Fungi; phylum Ascomycota; class Leotiomycetes; order Helotiales; family Erysiphaceae; genus Podosphaera; species Podosphaera leucotricha. Next base: position 7,994 of record JAATOF010004459.1, on the reverse strand, counting down.
TGCCTGTATCTACTTCCGCGCTCTCCGAAAGGCACATTACGAAGAGAATCGAACCCTTGTTTACTTTTAAATCACAAGCTCGCTAGCTATAAGCGCAGACTATATTGGAAGCATGAAAAGATACCAAAATATGCGCTGAAATTACTCCACGATCCTTACCATCTACAGCTAAACCACTTATAAATCAAGACACCATCAGTTGAACCAACTACAGTCGATGTGGTATCAGTTGAGCCATCTACAACTGGGCCACCTCTTCTAGAGCTGATTCCTATTCTTGATAAGAATTCAAAATTTTAACATCAAAAATAACTAAGGTAAAACCCCCAAACTATTAAGCTCAACTCAAGCATGTGTTTAATGAAGGTTATTCTAAACAAGGAAATAAATCTTTTGATCGTGATAAAAGTGAAGACACTAAGAGCGAATCTGCCTTTTTCGGCCTTCACCAGGTTTATTTGGATAATAATACTCTATATTATCTACTTAAAACAAACCTACGTTGGACCAATTAAACAAACCTATCAAATTTACTTTCCAAATAATCACGAGCGAAAACGATTGACTATAGACCACTTTAATCACGAAGAACAAACAAGAAAAGAGCTAGATTCAAAACCTGAAAGACTACGTTATTTCACACGATCAAAAAGCAGAGCTGAATTATATGATGATTTTGAACTTGAAGAAGATGAAATAAACAACGAAACGCTATCAGAAGATTGCTAGAACCTTTGCTGCTAAAATTCTTGTTACAAATCGCTCTCAATTTTTAGAAACTTCATCTCTGGCTGAGGTCATTCCAGATTTACGGATTCCTAAAATTTATAATGAAACTGATAATGACGCAACATATAGCAAAGAATGGAAAACTGCAGTGCTTAAAGAAAAAATACAGTTTAGGCAAAAATGACACATGAAAAGAATTTCAACTAAATGAGGCGATTCAAGACCAGGCTTGTACTTGTAGCCTGTAGATTTGGTCAAGTATATGAATGATTATCATAGATGAAAAGTTCGGTGCATTGTTTTTTATTATTATTAGAAATCTACTCAGGAACTCTAGATACAAGTGCCAGGACTCTAGCTTCACGCTAGCTTTCATCCTGATCATCAACAATGATTATGTTAAAACATTTACTCTTTCGGTCCAGATGAATACTCTTCGCCTATTTCTTGCTAGAATCGCAAAGGAAGATCTTGAGTGCTATCACTATGATATCAAAAATACGTTCACTAAGTCGGCGATCAAGGAATTAATTTATTTACCTCTTCCCACCTAGAAGGGTGCCAGTAAAAAAAAGCTATGAAAAGCATTGCGAAGCAAACGCTCTTAGCCTTTCATCAACTGTGAGAGGACTCTGAGCGTTCAGGGTTTCGATGGTAGCGGTATGTTTTCTGGGAAGAGCTTGGATCAAGATTAAAAGCAAAGCTTTATCTGTTAATCGTTGTTTAACGACACTGAAATACAAAAGATTATTTCGATAATTCGAGTTCGTCTAGAGAAAGTTCCGATAGACGTTTGATAAACTTACCCAGGTAACATGATCGGCTGGATATTTTTTGTCAAGCTAGGTTGCATAGATCATTACATGTACTAAAATTAGGGAAAGCAAATATAGGTCGGTGTACATCAACATTTTTAATTTCGAGTCGGGGCATAGAAGTGCTCAACAAGTTGAGGTAGAATTTCAACCTATCAACTTCACCATCTTGATTAAGGTCGAACTGCTTGAAATATTGAATTGAATTTAATTCGACGAAGGTCTCGTTGCATGTACTACCCATTCGCAAGGACTCTAGCTTTGTTTTGGCAATACGAGAAATATATCGAGGATGAAAAGCACGACCAAGAAAGACGAGTATATCTAATAAGGTTCCATTGTGCTGAGGGTTAGACCGGGCTGATTGGTGATACATGTTTTTTAAAAGATCATATGGGGTTCAGGTGAGGTGACGCATCAAGAAATTGAGCTTTTGGTCTTCAGTCACGAACCAGTTGTTCGTGAGAATTAATTTGGCCTAAGATTTTTGACTAACCATTCGTCGTGCTTTTCCTGATTCTTAACGTCAAATGTATCAATGTAATAAGAGGTTCGGCGTAACTGCAACCGCTAGGTGCTAGCTTGTTTCTTGCAAATCGGCGGTGGTTGGAGGTGCAGGTTTGCTAGAGGCAACACGGAGATATTTGTCGTCGTCGAGAAAATCATCATCGCTATCAAAATCTTTATTAGCTGAACGCCCTATCACAGCAATCTTGAAGTCGAAACCTGAGTTTCGTGATCTCACTTCAATACAGTTGCTTATCGTGAGAGAGAGAAAATATGCTTAAGCATCCGCTGTAAGGTCTTCACTTCAAGGTGATAATTTTCTAAGTCTAATTTGTGAGAGTTTATGTGAAGAGATGGGAAAGATATCTGATAAATTTAAACCAGAGGGCTGTAACAAGTGAGTAAGTAGCATGCGAAAGAAGAAAGAAGTAACAAATATTATTTATTTTATGAAGTCATATGAAGTCATCTGAGACATGACTACTACAGCCATCGCATATCAAAACGCGAGCTCTGCTATAATCCGAATTTATAATAGGCATAAATATCTACTTTAGCCATTCAACAGCAATAGAATTGGATGTCCGTCTGTTCTCTGAAGTAGTGTAATGCTCTTTAGATACTTCGTTAGGAGTGGACCAGGTTTTTTGAAGGCTTTTACCCTTTAAAAATAACCGCATAGTGAAGCTTTTTGTCACCAGCACTAATTACCGAAACTCACTCACGATTCTAGGCTTTTCACATTGAAATTTTTCGAGCATCTGCAATGACCATAGAATTATGACAGTCACTGAGGGCAACTTCTATTTCGTGCATGTCGTAGTATCTTCGGTGCAGGTGTTGTATTGCTTCCTTTTCTCTTCAAACGGCTGTGGGAAGCGACCTATTTAGTCGAGAGCTTCAATTTTCCAGCAAATTACTGTTTTTACACGTTTATTCTGATAAATAAACCATTCCAGCCAGCCCCCAATGGGCTTTAATCTACTTGAGCCTCCATATTTATACTGACCTTTTCCCGAGCTCCCACATGCGATAGGGGACGGCCACGTACGTAAATCTTTCTCGGGAACCCAGTCGCAGAGATGTAACTATTGATTTAGCGATAATCTTTGTCAACAAATTTGATTTATGAGAATTGCTCGTTCCGTTAACAAGGTTAGAGACGGGTGATTGAAGTTTATGCGCAATGGCAGCAGTACATTGACATTGGAAAATACCAGAATTTAAATTCGTGATGCAATTTAGTGGAATCGCATCACGATTATCCATTCTGAAGCGTTTTTATTGATGTTATATATAATTAAAGTGTGTTTGATATTCCACGGTTTCTTAATTAATTAGCGATTAACTATTCCCTGATTTGTAGTTTGGAGCCTTGACGCATAATTGGTCAGTTTTGTCTTGTGGAACCAAGGCTGAGAAGTTCAAGCCTTAATAATTAGTAATGACAAGATACCTTGGTACGAAACTACCCACCACATCCACATGTACTAACCATTATTGCTATTGTATTGATGCTCCTCACGGATCCATGTTGTCATTTCTGGTCTCATGACAGATTCTATTTCCCTTGTTTCACTTTATCTGCGATTCGCCTTTGAGCTCGCAAGCATTACCGAAGAGCCATACTCGAACGACGCTTATTCAAGGAACAAGTTCAACGAATGATATAGCATTTCAACTACATCCACACAGTAAGCCTAAGGTCAGGGTTGTATTGGCTTGAGAAGAACAAAATGCCATCTATTTTGACCGACGACGATAGGGAAATAGTCAAGCGACAGATTCCAAAGGCCAGTAATAAAATCCATGCAGTAGCCATTGCTAGACTTTATGTCGCTTATCCAAATCGCAATAAATGGAAATTCACAGGTCTTCAAGGCGCCGTGGTACTCGCGAATGATCTCATCGGAAATACCTTCTGGCTTAAGCTTGTTGACATGTCTGTCTGTTAACACTTCCGACTAGTTGGGTAAAGGTAACTAATTTTTGCGTAGCCTCAGAATTATGGTGTAATATGGGACCAGGAAATATATGACACTTGGTCGTATAACCAAGATAGGACATTTTTTCACACATTCGAGATCGAAGATTGTCTAGCTGGATTATCATTCGTGGATGAAAAAGAAGCCAAACACTTTCTGAAAAAGATGAATGACAGAGAGAAAAATGCAAACAAAGCCACCAGAACAAACCCCTTCGGTGGGGCAACTCCCCAAGCTGTTGGTAGTGGCTTTAGACATGGTATACTTGGTGGATTCTTTGGCGGCCATAGGCACTCCACTCCCATTCAACCGACGCCTCCAGAATCACCCAGCTTTATTCTTTCCCCCACACTTAACACGCAAAATTCTGCGAGCAGTCCAAACCAAGAAAAGTCAGAATTTGCGGCATTGGATGCCATTGATCCGAGCTGGAAAGAAACCTGGGGCGATGAATTAAAGCGGATGGGAATTACTGATGATTTGATACGAGAGAATCAAGATTTTATAGCAGAATACATACAAACCCAGCAATCTCAAAACGTTCCACCAGTCGAGATAACAAATCGGAAAAACAGAGTAGCACCTCCTATACCTCCTGCCTCAACCATCAACACTTCAAAACACGCAAGAGGAGCTCCCCCAGCACCGCCTCCCGCAAGAAGATCTGCTGCCAGAGTAGAGCTTCACAGAGAACCAACTCCTCCTAGAGATTCATCCCCTCCAAGGCTTCCCCCGTCCATGCTTTTCGCTACTCCACCTCCTCTTCCTGATGCCGGAAAGTTCGCTCATGCAAGGAGTCTTTCAATGACAAAAATGCAAACTTCAACTTCAAGCTTTTCACCAAACCCACCGCCTCGCCCTCCCAAAAATCCTATAGATGACTACGAACCTGGCGAGTCAGGATCTAAATTTGGCCTACCCCCTCCCCTCGTGGGAGAAAGAGCACCTGGACAATCTGGGCCACCTCCGGTCCCAAGTCGCACTGGGCCATCGAGACCAAGCAGTGGAGCTGTTCCGCCTCGACCTCGGGCACAAGAAACCTGCATCTCTCAATCGCCGGATCAATCTCTATTAGATGGATTACCTCCTCCTCCTCTCCCTCCAAAGACTCCTAATGTGCTACCTTTGCCGCCTTCATCGTTGCCTCCTATAATTCCAGCTTCCACAAATAATAACAGCGAATTATTTCCGCCGCAAAAGTCTACTTCGCACCCGCAGTTTCCGACATCAAACGCTCCTCCTCCTCCTCCTCCTCTACCTCAATCCAATGCACCACTCCCGCCACCTATGTCCCCTTCTTCCAATCCAGTACTGCCACCTTCGCAGGTTTTCATGCCATCCTCCCCCACACCACAACCGTCTCCCCCTACATTATCTTCTCCTATTCCACCGCCACCACCACCACCACCATTTATGCCCTCTTCTATTCCACCACCACCGCCGCCGCCGCCAGCACCTATGTCCTTTTCAACTCCGCCAGCATTGCCGCCTTCAAGTAGTGCTCCACCGCCGCCGCCACCGCCTCCACCACCTCCATTGTCTTCTATTATTCTTAATCAACCTGCGGGACCAGAAAACGCTAGTCGAAATACAAAACCGTCTCCAATGAGTAATGATCGGTCTGACTTGCTAGCAGGAATTCAGAAAGCTGGCGGGGTCAGGGCTTTGAAAAAAGTTGATCGAAGTCAAATTCGCGATAGAAGTCAAGCAATTGTTCCTGGAAGTAAGGAGAGTATACCTAGTGGTAGTGGATCGTCTACCACGGCGGCTGATGGAGGGTTAGCAGGAGCTTTAGCGGCTGCGCTAAATAAACGCAAAAAGAAAGTTAGTGCCAGTGGTAAGTTTGGTGTAAACTTTAGTTCGAATATACTGGCTTACTTTACAACAGATGATGAAGCAGACGATGATGAATGGTAGCTAGTAAATTTTAGAGGTAATTAGAGCACAGTTCCTGTGCTCTAAATTCTAAGGTCACAATAGAATAAATGTGGACATGAAAAGAAGTTGTTAACGGAGTTTAAGGAGCCAACAAAATAACATTCAGCATTCACATGCTCTAAATGTATTACAACACTTATGTGATAGTAGCTGAGTTAAATTTATGATAAAATCTAGCCAATTTTATGTAGTAATAAAATGGGCTAGAGAAGTAGTCTATAAATTATTTGGATCGTGCCAGTCGAAAGATGAATTATTTACTAGGCGGATTGTAGCGTCTCTCCCGCTAGAATCCACTCTAACCTGTAGAGTACAAAGGATGTGCTGTCGAGGTTCTCAGGCCGCTAGTTCGGTAGTTGTTTTGAGGCCATGAGATCGAGAGAGAAGACAGTCTGTCATCTGTATAAAATAGAACAGATTTTTCACTAGATGTCGTCAACGTCGACCTCCTTGCCTTTCGTGTCTTCATCTTCGCTCTCATTCCGGTCTTCGTCAAATTCGAAATTACAGTCGCCTTCGCCATCTTGACCATATGTGTCTGTTTCATTAATTTTGGCACTTTCAGGTAGTTCTCCGAACGCCTTCAATGATCGTGCTTCGTCGGCTGAGTATTTCAGGATGACATCACCCTTCTCATCCTGGTAATCGCGCAAGGAGAGTAGGATGATATCTCCTTGATTAATCCAGACTTTTTTCCGGAGCTTGCCACGAATATGTGCCAAGCGTTTTGAGCCATCGAAACAGAGCGCCTCGAGACGGCCATTTCCGAGCATCTTGAGGACTTGAGCATACTCTAACACGCGAGGTGAGCGCAGAGCGATACGGAATCATTAAGCTTGCTAGCTTACCTTGTCCATCTTCTTTGAACGTTAATTCGCGCTTTTCATTGTCATTTTCGTTCTTTCCACGACGGCGATTTTTGCCTCCCTATACGGTATGTCAGGACACGAATCTGAGTGATTTTCGAGTGCAGCTTACTTTTCCCTTATTCTTCGGCATATTTATGGGCTCTTTCGTGGGCCTGTGAGGATTGGGCCAGGTGAAATATTCTGAGTGTAGCTTCGGTGTCCGGAGAGTAATCAGATATACTAGTTGTGCGGGGTTGTTTACGCTAGATGACTCAGCAGTTTTCGCCACTTCATAGTAACACCTATCGTAAACTTTTCAGTCGATAGCGTTCAATTGAACTTTTGGAAAGCCCATGATATATAAGTTATACATGCAGTTAGGCTCAACACTAGAATTAGGTAATTCAAATTAATTGAAGAGGCGTTCTCTAAGATTTTGAAACTGTTGATTGGTGAGTAATGCGCTACGAAACCTGCTGTACCAAGCTACAATTACGTACATGAACATAACGGTTTGTATGCGATCAGGAATAAGTAAGTAAATTGGGAAATTAACTTGGTATGAAAAATTAGTAAGGGTTAAACTAGAATAAGTCTTGTATAAATGTACCCTTTTCTCCCAGGTGATGGAAGATTGCTCTAAGCCGCAAAGCAAATCAAGTTGTCTAATTACATCTACATCGAAATTATCTACACTAACAGCCCAAGTAGCTCTAGAGCTGCTGTGAAATTGTGTAACCTGAGTGAGCGTGCAACAACGTACACAAATACATGTACATGTATGTTGATATTTATAGTCATTTACTATTTACTGACTGATACACGCCAAATTCTTCACCTTCTCGCTATTTCGGTTACAAAGACTCAATATATTCGTTGCATATTTGAGACAACCAAGAATCGCAGTCCTTCCCTTTCGATTCCCCATTCATCCATGCGGGTTTCGGTCGGCTTCGTCGCATCACCACCATCCCCAGCATTCTTTCGACTAAGAGAGATAGGGCGGAGGGCTCTATTGATCACAATCATCCGGGTGATGGCAAAATCACTAATAATAAGATGACTGGACAGTCAGGAACGCGTAAATGAATTGAAGAGTTCTAGTTTATATGGAAGTGTGACCAAGGAATGTTATCACACCTTGACATAAGCCATTGGCATAAGTGGTCAGG
>JAATOF010004450.1:0-17317 GCA_013170925.1 Podosphaera leucotricha | reverse complement strand
CCTTAGACTTAGCTAAACTAACCATTTACTTCTTTGGTACTTGCCACTTTGCTAGAGCCTTCACAAGATTAGTCCTTCTCGTGTCGTGTATACGGATACGAGTTATTATGTCACAATAGAAGTTAAAGTCGTAACAACATTTCCCTAGGTAAACCTGCGAAAGTATCAATACTGACGTGAGGCCACGCAGGACACACGTTCTACGCGACTGACTCACGGCCTGTTTTTTCTGCTCCATCGTAGCAGAGCGAGTATTGGGATCAACTGTTACTTTTTTTGGGAAGAAAGTATAGACATCTATCTAATTTGGCAACACTGCGAATTGTTTTGTCTTAGTTGCGTGCTCGCTGAACATTACCTATCGCAATCGCCTTAACCGCTTTCGATACTAACCTGAACCACTCGGCCTCGTTTTTCCTCCTCCTTTTGAGAAATAGCATCGTCTCATGTGGCTCTCATGCATTCTTTGGAGTAATTATAGACGCTTATATTGCGCCTGATCTAAGTATGGGCTCAGGGTGGTGCCATATCTACAGACTGGAGCACTTGCGACAAGTCGACGCTTTTTTTCTGAATTTCAGGGTATAAGGCCAGCTTTATTCCAGCTGCTAAGCAATACTCCTGATACGAGAATCTTTACTCTATTCGGATTGCATGCGAAAAGAACGTGTAGCTTCTTGACAGGAGCTGCATTGTCAAAGTTAGCGAGGTTCAATAATTCTGCGGTAATAGTACTCCAGTGGCTATTAAGATCAACATGTAAAGACTAAAGCACGGGAGATGAATGATGTGAGAGGAATATAAGATCAACACTATTTTTTTATACTTCTACATAAAATCTACGTTTGTATGGCTGCCGTGACCATCAAAAAGAAGCATTCACGACCGGTTTCCCTCAGGCTTCGTTTGTGGTAAAAATACTTCTTTTAAACATCTGAGAGTAGTCTTTTTACTTGTTCATCCATTCTCTAACGTCATACATATTCAATCTGGAGCGCATTTTTATAACCATAATGGTTTAAGGCTTTTGCGCTCGAAGATGGCGAGAGGCTTTGGCAGTCGCATAGATCGCTTCAAAGGTGAAGTGAACACCCACTCGCGATTCTCGGGTGATTTAACACTTACTCGTCTCTTGCGCGAAGAAGCAAATACAATGGTATTTGAGCAAACACCTAATTCAAGACCTTATTCGTCTATGTTCCACGTATCTTCGGGCTTGGAATTGTGATGTATCTCAACCTCTTTGAACAACCCGTAGAGCGCCTCCAAAGCTGATCGCGACATACCAATGACTCGGAAGCTCTCAACTCGTTTTCCAAGAACATAGGAATCTTGAGTGTTTCTTTATATGAAATTAGAAATCCATTCTTTTCCAAGTGGAACTGTGTCTTCATTTGATCAGGTGATTTGACAAGTCATTACTCGGGCCCGTACGAAAGGGGGGCAATTCTTGAATATTCGTTTCAAGTATCTAATCGAAAAGACTTTTTTTTATTTTGGAGATTATCTCTACGTTTGTTGCTTAGATAACCCTCGAGAAATACCGGCTGCTCGACGATTACGAAGCTTGGATCTCGGGATATCATAATCGGTAACTACTACTTTTTGAGATAGACTCGGATTATATTCCAAATCTAGGATAGTTTGATGAATTTATTCACTGTTAGTTCTGATCAACGGATCATGCAGCAGAATCTATAAGGAGGAATGCATCGAATACACCAAGGTTTTGGATGTTATAGGACTCTGGGACAAGCTCACCTCCTCCAACCTTAATTTAAGTTCCCACTATATCGAGTCTCTCATTAAGGAGTTTAATCAAGTTAAGTTCAACCCAAAAGTGGACAAAATTCAGGACACACTAAATAGACTGAATCAGATCAGGATTCAACTAAGCTCTACGCCTAAAAATTTAACGGATGAGCAAGTTCTGACTAAGTTGGTTGATTCACTCTCCGAATAGAGCCACTTCTGGAGGACGCAAGGAATCCATATACTCACCTCGGATCTAAACTTTCAAGACGCAATTCTTCATCCTAAATCCTGCGAGGTAAATAATCCAGCCGGAACAAAACCCGCCGAGGCAAATAATTCTCGTGGGCAGCCAATAGGTAGAGGTTATCAAAGAGGCAGAAGACACGATAGAAGAGGAGGTTACAGTCACCATCCCTATAAGAAAAATAATGACGGTTTTACCGGGAGACATCACGGAAGATCGCAGAGGCAAAAAGCTAGACGCAAATCAATGTAGATTTTGCATAAAACACGGGCACAGGATGCGTAACTGTCAGGCTTTTCAGAAGCATCAAAGGCAAGAACTCAACGAGCAGAATATCAATAAGAGGACTGATAGACGAGATGATAGACACAGTAAAGCTGGTATTTAATTAGCTAGACCTAATCCCCAGCATAATGACAGCCAATGGCCCTATCCTACCGCAGCCCCATGTGTGACCACTCGTGTTCACTCATCAACCTCAGAAAGAGAAACTATTATTGACTCTGGAGCCATGGAGCATTTCAGTGGCTAACGCAACGATTTCACAAACCTCAAAGGATAGAGAGAACCTAAGACTGGTTGTAGCTGACGGTAAGGAAGTCCTCTGTGAAGGCGCAGGCACGATAGAATTAGAATTGTGCGGAAAACATCTTACATTAAACAGCGTCTGGTACGTGCCAGAATTCAAGAACGTATGACTCATATCTGTTTTTCGGTTTAACGATGATGGAATAGAAGTCCAATTCGCAAATCACAGACGCTATATTATGAAAAAAGGTGTTATTTTAGCGTCGTTGAAAGGAATAGACGGCCCCTAAAAAATTCCCGATCTAAATACGCCGTCAAGTCTAGCATATACTGGATCAACTAAAATGCCAGATTCTCTATCACCATCAAATCCCAAAAGTGATACGCCCAAAGACGACAATCTAGTATCTCCCCAATCCACTGTATCAAAAGAAATAATTCAAACTAAAGGAGCTGTCACGGTTCAGCAATTGGCGCTTGAGCAACTATTTGCCTAAATATAGTTAAGAGAATCACGACTAGTACTAAAGAGACCTATTTATATGTTATATCTTATGAAACACCAAGTGTACTTCTTCCACCAGTATGTTCGAGAAGATACCATTGGCCCAACCTAAGTCTGAGCATTACCCCTGCCGACCGTCACTCTGGAAACTAGCATAAGCGAATAGGGCTGCATAGCGCTACATCTCAGCCGAGACATTATTGTATGATGATCATCACACGCTTCAAGAACATATCGGCTTATCAGCCGTCACAAAGTAACCTCAAATGATATCTCTATTTGGAGTCTTCACCATCGCCGACTTGGTCATGTTAATTTTAGAGATATTAAGAAAGGTGATCTAGGCCTAATTCGGGGGTCTATTCTGCAAGATAAACGCTCCTTCTATCACGGAGAGAAACAGTGCGAGTCATGCCTGGCAGGTAGAATGAAAGAAAAATTCAATAAGTGAACTGACAATAGGCAAGACGTGAAGGCAGGACGCTTACATGCGGATATATCAGGTATTCAAGGAATATCAATTAGAGGCTTTAAATACTACCTTATCGTGGTAGACGATGCGACACGAATGTACTGGGTAAGACTGCTAAACTCCAAAAGCACGACCGAATCAAACTCAGCCTTGAAGCAAATTATAGCATCAGTAGAGCTCGAAAGTAATGAGCGAGTAGTATACTTCCGGGTAGATTACGGGAAGAGTGAGTTTGGAGTTGAATTTACTGACATGCTAGCAGGAAGAGGTATTCAATTTGAGCCATGCCCGCCCTACAAGCACTCCATGAACGGTGTAGTGGAGAGAGCAATTGGCATTATTGCAAACTATGCGAGGTCAATGCTATTTGAAGCTCAACTTCCACATCAATTCTGGGACTACGCGGTAGAAAATGCATTTTGGATACGCAATCGGATGCTTACATCATCATTTCCTTATGGAGCTCCAAATTCCGCACCTAGCAAGACAATCATCCCTTATATTGTATGGCATGAGAGATCACCAAACCTAGTAAATCTAAGACCATTTGAATGTGTATCGACACTCGTATACCCAAAATCTCTACATCCCCAAAAGTGGACACTTAACGTTTAGAAAAGGTAGTTCGATATTTGTAGGGCTTAGAGGAGAGTATTTACAAATTAGTGTTCCTAGACACTCTTCAAGCATCGGAGTCGGCGGACGCCGTAGTAGATGAATTCACATATGCAGAGGTAAAATTAGACACTGTAAGTACGGCTAACGACTCTGAGCAGGTAAATTTGAATATACCAAGGGAGTGTGTTCCTAAGCCGATAGTCAGCAGACCGAAAGGGGTAAAACAGAAACGTGTAAAGTTCAATTCAGTTGATATATCACTGAAAGATACAAATAGAAACTTAAGTTTAAATGAAGTGACGACTTCTACTGGCTTTTATGAGCAGCTTGACACTTGCCGACAGGCTCGAGGGACGTCTGATCAACCTCGTCAAGAGGTACCTAGGTGCCAGCGCAGTGAAGCAGACACTTCCACAATAACTAGTTTGCCTAACAGTAGAAAAGGTTATGACTAAAAGCACTGTGAGACAGACACTTGCGCAGAAATTTTGAATCGAGACGACTCCCGAAAGTCATTAGAAGAAGTCGTTAGAGACCTGAATCCTATTTTAGTCAGGGAAGTAGTGAAAATTAGTGCTGGAAGAGTCCCTATACCTACTAGAAAAAAACTTGCCTTCGGTGCAAAGGTGACAGAATTGGCTTACGCTCTTACCACAGCAAACAAAAAAGACTCCACGTCTCTAAATAATTCCTCTTGTCTCAGAATCAATCACCATAGATCAAGCATTTGAAGATGATAAAGAAGGGTGGATTTCAGCTATTATAGAGGAATTAAGAGTTCTAGAATCGACAGGCACCTTTACTGTCTTAACTAGAAGTCCGCCGGCCAGAAGGAAGCTAATAAATAGTATACTAGTTCTTGTCGCGAGGGGGTTACAACAAGAGGCTGGCCTTGATCAATCCGAAACCTTCGCTTCAGCAGTGCGATATAATACTTTACGGATTATCTTAGGAATTGCAGCTGTTGGAGACTTAGAGGCTGATAGCCTTGACATTGACACAGCATTTCTTAATCCTCCTCTTAAAGAGGAAACTTATATAGAGCTACCTCCACTCTTTCAACATCTTGATCCTACAGCTTCGCGACACTCATTTTCTGCAGCTAAATAAATCCCTCTATGGCTTAAAACAAGCACTCCATGAGTGGCTCATGATGGTCAAGACGTTCTTTAACCAAATAGGTTGTCAGAATCTCTGTGTTCGTGATTCGGAGTTTTTCGGGTTTTTATCTCGTGTTCGAATACGGGTGTTTAGATACGGCCAGAGGTTCATATTTATCGGACCTCTATATCTAATTCGTATCTGCTTAGGAATACGACTGTGAATATTTGACGTTTCATTTACAGATCGGTCTCTTGAAAATGTATATATTTTAGTTCTACCTTGTACTCTAGAGGCTTTACGCTTTGTTCTTTGTCATTACTTAACCCTTTCGAATATATTCTTAGTCTTTCAGAACCTTTAGACCTTCAGACCTTTAGACCTTAATCAGCCCCTGTAAAGTCACGCGAAGATCTCAATTGTGAGATAGGTCTTCGGCCGGGTGAATCAGATCCCGGCATGTTCACTGGAAAGGGTGTCATCTTACTACTATTCGTGAATGATATACTGGTCATTGGAGACCGCCTAAGTGTTGATGAAATAAAACGTGCTATCTTGAACCGTTGGAAAGGTAAAGATCTAAAGCAAAGTTAAACATTTGTAGGGTTTGAGATCGAGAGAGATAGACCAAATCGAGTCATACATGTTCATCAAAAGTCATACACCATTATTAAGCTTCTAAGCAAATTGGGTATGCTAAATTTTAATGCCACTAAACTACAGATGCCGGCAGGAACAGTACTAAAGGATACTGATGAATAAAATATGCTAGACAGAGATGAAGTAAATGTGTATCAACAAGCTCATAGGTTCAACAATCTATCTTTCGAATAACACAAGGCCAGATATCGCATACCTAGTAGGAAAATTGGCCTGCTTTATGAGTAAACCAAGAGAGTTGCACTTAAAACTAGCAAAACAACTTCTGAGATATCTTGTAGGAGCTCAAAGTCAAGGAATTCAATTTGGTGGCTCGAAACAAATTGAAGATCAATATTCGACCTGCCACTTGGGGGACCAAGTTGAACCGAAAATCATTTCAAGGCTACACAATTATACGGTATGGTGGAGCGATATCATAGGCCGCCAATCGTCAAAAAAGCACTGCGCTCTCGTCTAAGCAGAGATTATGGCTACTTAAGAAGGTGCCAAAGAACTAACTTGGATGGAAAAAGTCTGCACAGATCTAAATATCAACTGGAAAGAACCTCCTACCCTTTGGACGGACAGCGAGCCCGCGATGAAACTATCAAAAACAACTAAATTTTACAACAAGGCGAAACATATAGAAATTAGATATTTCTTCATAAGAAACGATATGGTGTGGAAAAACCGAGTCACTATAAAGCATGTAGCGGGAATTGAGTAGATAGCAGACGTTTTGACCAAACAACCATCCAAAGAAAAATTTCAGAAACTAATTTCAAGATTTAGTCTTACTGCCGTCGCCAACACCAAACCAGTTTCTTAAGGACATAGGAGGGGAAAACGAGGTGGATACTCTTGTACTGCAACACAGCATTCGTGCTGTGGAGAGCTGGACTCCCACAGGGAGACGTATGCGGCTACAGAACCTGGGGGCGCCAGGGACGCTGTTGCAGGAGTTAACGAGGCCTACCAGCACAGAACAGACTAACTAGCTTAGTCATGTATCGTATCCACTTGTATATAGTAAGACACATACATTATACAAATATAACACATTATTCATACACATAAATCTGTCTATCCTGACATAAATACTCTATTTGTTAGAACAGAGAGGGATTTGTAGAATAGGATACTTATCTCAACGAGCTTGCTGTCGCCAATATTATAATTGCGTGACAGTTCGAGCCCAGAGGAACCATCCTATTTAAAATTAGAAAGCACATCATGGCATATTTTGCTTTTTTTTGCAGGTTGGGACGTAAAATCTCTCGAGTAGCGGCCTCTTCCACCACATCGATTACATATACAGTGATCTCGTCGGTGTTGCCACTCAGCCGGTGTCATTGTCTTATCGGAGTCAAGTTGTTGACAGCGAGGGAATGAATATTCAACTTGTCTTCGGGTAATTCTAAACATGTCAGAGATTTGCTCTCGGGTATGTTCCGTAATGGTTTAAAGCATGGAATCGAACACGCTCGTACTGCAATGGGTGCTGACGATACCGAGGCGTCAATAGAGGCTGCTGGATGGGACTCATCCTAATTGGAGCAACTACTTCTTAGAGGGTTCAAGGTGCCGCTGTCGAGGGACTCGTGTTAAAACGTAGATAGCCCTAGCCCTTATTTTAGTTCAGGCTTGCACCACAAATATTCGACATCTGATAAAATCTCGGCAGTGGTAATCACCGATTGATTGTTTTTGATGTTCGTGTTACCTTTTTCCAAGACTATTATAACTCTGGGGCTCTTCTCTGACCCAGGCCACAACTTTTATAGAGATCCTATCCCCTTTTGCCACGAACCTAAGATCACTGATACATTGACCCAAGATGGGTACCCATATGACTTAGAAATTACCTGTAGAATTCAATCACCTTTTCTAGGGAACCTTTTGCTCAATTTTTTTTTTTTTAAAAGGCAGCAATGGAAGCTGTGCACGCGGGGAAACATCTCAAAAAACCTGCGCCATACGAGGTGCATGTTGTGACGGGCTAAGCCCGATATAGTGTGGCTGGGCTAGTGTCTGTGCCCATCCGGGTTAACGCTAGACTATAATTAGCGGCTGATGGGGGCGATCTAGGCACTGCTCAGGAAGTATATAAGATAGAACTTCCTCATAGGAGATAAGCATAGAGAATATACTTATTATTTGTGGCATAGCTTTCGTGCTCAAACCGAATCCTTTAGTCCGTGACACATGTGCCTATCTGTATCTCCCTAATATCCCACAGTCCAGATATCCTCTATATACTGACACCGCCAGCGCTCAGGTAGCGGTGCTCTTTCCTCGGGAGACAGTATAATGTCAGAATATCTGTAAACTGTGAGAATTTATCGTAGTATAAGAAACCAACCTAGTCTAATCCATCACCGCCATAACGAGAGCTAGGTTCGCTCTAGAAACTCATGTGGGTGACTTTTCCTCCTTGACCAAGTGATGCGTGTTTCTGTTGGCTCTGAAGATAAACTCCATGTTCGTAGTGGACACTGCGTGCAGGTAGAAACGCCTTCTTCGTCCCCCGGCTGTGGTACTGATGAAAGTGTCGCTCTTCATCAAAAAGGGGTGCTCAAACACACGACACTACAGTCAAACGCAATACATACACTAAGGACACTTGTGAATCCCTCTAGGTTAGATTTTGTTACGATTATAGCAAAATCTTCATTGTGTTTTTATTTCTTCGATAAGTAATTGCAAAGCTGATACCAGCCCTGAAGCATTCACCTAGATACGTGAAAGCCATCACAAAGCGCGCGGGAGACATAAAATTTGGACTTGGATGATTTAGAAACCACCAATGACTATTTAGGCGTGTGAGTTAAAGTTTTAACTTGAAGGCTGCCAAGTGGCTGAAAGACGTAAGGGTTTGCGACTGTGCTCCGACTGTTGGAAAGTTTCCGGTGCGTATCAGTATTATGCACTATTCCCAATGCATGCATGCATTATGCTCCGAGCTTCACGAAATAAATTTATGAACTCCTGCAGACGTTGATTTTGGCCATGTTTTTGATGGTGTTACTCAAATTAATGCCTACAACACCTCCCTCGCCATCAAATTTCCGACATTGCTGTTCCACAAGTACATGCATACATATATGTACGAGATTTTCATGGATGTCTCTCATCATCATGATTATCGTCAAATCCGCTTTGTGAGAAATGAGACACATTTTTGGTACATAAGCCCAGATTCACATCGGAGACCCAAGGAATAAACTCTCTTTGGCTTTTATATGCCTGAAGGAATAGCGAGCAGGTAGATTGCTATAACTACATCAATCTATTTAGAGGCGAAAGAGTGGACTGGATTTCGTCAACGTGTACCCTGGACAAACCTCTACACGTAATCCGATCTACAAGCTGTCGTCTGTCGCCGCCACTTGAATAGACCAGTGATGAAATTTGGATTCTTTCACGGTCTCTAGGATAAGCAATTATGGGGGCAAGGTATAAATATTTCGCGCTATTCTTCCTTACTACATGCTATTTTAGACCTTTTTTCCCAAGCGTGGCACTGATAGATATATTTACGGTTTTGCGCTTACAATATAATAAATTTATCAATTTGTCTCAAAGGTAACTAAACTGGTAGCGTTGGGGACTGAGAGTGATAACACAATTTGATCATTTTGTAAAGAGATATAGTTTAAATCAGCTATTTTTCATATTAGTATTACATCGTCTGTAATAATTTTCCAAATCTTCGTACATTGTATCAACACATTGAGCTAATGTTTCTCGTATCCCCTTCCAGCTCGAATTAAGAATATACCATACCTATCACAGAGCAACAATCAGTATCGATCGATATCAACAGATATTATAAAGGGATACAAGCCTTGAAATAGAAATTGCACAATCTTATCTAGTACTTTCCAGCTTCGGATAAAATCTTTATCATTTACCTGAAGCGTTAACATACAGTGGGTAGCCAGGTCTATATTTTCAATCAAACCTGTCACATGAGGGATGACATAATCATCAGATTTATCTTCTTATCCTCGTCGTTCACCGATTGAGGTAATTGTTAGTTACATGTAAATGTACAGATACACATGTTCGTTCTTTCAATTCCTTGTCTGCACAACCGATAATTTATCAATGTTTCAGTATTCTGCAAGGCCTATCTATCACCATGTGCGAGCCTTTTTTGTTAAATTCAGCTTATTCAACTACTATTTCTGCGAGCCAGCATTAGAAAATCGGGCATAGACAACCAATGAAGTAAAGCCTCTTTATATAAATACAATCATACACTAGATTTCGGAACAAGATAAGATATTTAATACCAGGGAAGTGCGGAGGGAAACACTTTCTCTACAATTGATCATCATGGATCTGCTCAATAATAGGCTATGATCTACATTGATAACAGGGAATGATCATCTGATTGTTTGGGGCGTGCTCGGGAGAATTAGGACAAGGGCTAAGTCTTCACCACCACAATCAATATTAAGGCGGGATCAAAATTCTTGAAGGCCAGACGAGCAAGGTGTCGAAAATCCATCAGCATACATGTACATACTATTTCCCTTGTGACGCCACGATGAGGCCAAAATTCAGACTAGCGGTAGACAAGACTTAAGACTACTGCTTCCACATTTTGGTCAGGCCCTACTTCTGACCTAGCCCCGATCAACCGTTTATTGACCTCAAGACAGATTACTCAATTCTAGTGGAAGGAGTGCAAGGTTTTTAGACTTTGATTGAATTTCAATTCTATTGTTTCCAGCGAGGTTCATATATGTGTGTCGTCTGATAGTTGTCTCACCAAGTCTGGGGTTAGTTCTGAATCTCCCAAATATAACTATCGGAAGCTCTGATATAAACTAGAGTGGGTCACATAGCTCGTGGCTGACTGGGATGTTCTCATCGCCCCAGACTCCGTTAGATGATTACCAACCCTGCAGCTAGATCGGAATAACGTTCTTTCGAAAAAATTTCAGAACGACCTAAGATCCGATTTACCTTAATCTTTATGGAATCCGAGTCAAAGATAGTCAGTCATTAACGTCATCTACCCGATCATCAGTCCTAGTCATGTAGTAGAGGAATGAATAATGAGCGGGAAATAGGACTGATTCTTTTGGCCAAACAGCCATCGACTCCTACAGGATCTTAATTTTAGTTCATTAGTTACATCGATCTTTTGTGTCAACCCTGGTGATCAAATTCTAGGGTTTGAGAGAGGCACATTAAGTCCTAATAATACAGTCTGGTCATTCATCCCTTGTCTCCCTTACTGACAGCAGATTTTCCTCCCAGGATTTCTGGAAGCATGACAGCTCTTCCGAAGAGATGAATAATAAAGTGCTGCATTGAGTATGAAACGTCCGCAGCACGGATATATTCCAGTCTACCCCGACGATCTCATAGAGCCAAATGTCCCAATATGGTAGACTGCACTAACAACGCCTCAGAGAAGAAAGGGTTATCGCCCGATGTTTCATCAGTTGAGATAGAAGATATCCAACTTGATAGACTTCGATAAATGAGCTAATAGAGGATTCCGCCGTTTTAGTCATCGATTAAAGAGTTTTCCGAACGAGTATGTCTTGAAGTGGCCAAACGGTTGGTCAGCTGACATCTTATGAGCTAAGAATTCAATGCTTATCTCCCAAGAGTTGATAAAAAACTAAGGAATAGTAGAAAAATTATGAATAGTATGTTTCAAATACTGGAACCGAATATACTTTCCAGAAAGTAGCAGCAAATTGAAGAACACCTTACGATCTGGGGAAAGAGGGATGCGTAGATTATGCTGCGAGTGATCGACTTATCCACTCATCGTTCTGAAAAACGACAAATATAAGCGGGGGTGACAAGTTGGCGGCTGTTACCGTGGCACCCGATTATATTTTAAAGGGATTATGCAGCAAAATAAGCTTGGGTTGTAAGAACTGCCTCATGCTTGCGTATTTTGTAGCGTTGCTAGTCTGGACATGTTGGCAATTTTCCTCAAGGCCCTGATTCGTTTCTAAATTCCCTTGCTACCCGTATTTTCCGGGGAATCAATGGGCTATTTTGAAGAATGATTGCAAAAAGTACGTTGTCCATATCTTTTCTTCACTTACTGTCCCATTATGAAGATTTAAGCTACTTTCAGTAGTAGGATTGTACCGAATCTTCTCTATTCACTCTACTTTTCTTAGTCGAAGAATTTTAGACTGGCCACTAAAGAAGAAATAGACTGATATACTTAGTGAACAATTGAGTGAAGTAGAAAAAAATAGAAGAAACCCACATTGAAAATTTCCTTCGCACGACTTTTTCGAGCGGCTCCGAAAATTGTCAGACACCTAGAAGCTTGTTCAATGCTATGCTGTTTTGTCTTGTCACTATTACTGTCGCGCCACAGTGCGCCGCGGCGTCAGCCCCGCACCTCATATCTCATTTTATTTCCCATCTCCATTGAGATCCCATGATCATACATTTCTATCAAATTTCAATCGAATCCTAGCAACCACTTGGTTTGAGCTATCACTTATCCTGGAAACGAGGGAGATGGAAGTTCAAGGTGAGACCAGAATTCATGTAAGTATTCATCTGATGATATTTTGGAATGATCCAGCTTAGAGTGTATCGAATATACTTGTCTATTTACCCGTGTAATTTCCACCCTTACCATCGTCTAATCAATCTCTACTCAATACTAGGTCTGTTTTGGGCTTGACAAGCATCAAGTTGATCCATCGCAAATTCCCTGAAGTGGTTGTCTCGGACCTCATAGTTGTTGGTCTTTCCTTGGGTGAGGGTATTTCTGCTGCTGATCTCTTGCAGTATTACTCTTTCTTTGTCGCTGTCTTCGTCATCTTCCTTGCTTCATACAGTATCAAAAAAAATCAGTATTGGATTCAATTTATCTTAAGTGATATTGGGGCTTCCTGCAAGCTTTTCTTATATAAGGATGAGAACAGCTGGATTCCATGCCATTTTAATCGGTCAAGCCATCACTATTGGAATATTAAGCTAGTCGTAGCCAGCATCGATCCATTCTAAGCGCTCTACGTTATACCATTCCGAGAATTCTTCAATGAGGAAGGTTGATTTCAGGTTTTGATATTTCATCATCTTCTTACAAAATCCGATTGCCTAGCTTGGGGAATTTATACCGCGTATATGGCAATCTCGATTCAAACATCAATGTATTCAAAGCCAGGGACTTGGAATTTAGATCATCACTCAAGCTCATCATCTGATCTTAGAGGATTGCCGGATTCCATATCTTCTCAGTATCTGTTGCCAGTTTCTGAGATAGATTCAAATATTTTATTTCCATACTTCCATGATTCCCCGGACTTTGTACAATCATCATCACCAGCGTCATTAAGTCAAAAATCTCAAGTTATTGAACCAATGCTTGGGGAGGGGACTAAATCAACAAAAATGAGGAAATCAATGACCGGCTTGGACCGTCGAGTTTCCGCTCCAGCCGAAATATCTGTTCCGCCCATCTCAGCTGAGAAAAAGAGGAATAAATTAGGCTACCATCGGACGTCTGTGGCATGTGGTGAGCAGCTAATTCGACTTAACGTCACAAATTGACGGGAAATAATTAACGTCGGTTTCCAGGACATTGTCGAAGGAGGAAGATTAGATGCATTTCAGCCTCAGGCGACAAAAGATGCTCTAATTGTATTAGATTAAAAAAAGAATGTAAATTTTTTCCAGTTGATCAGCAATCTCAGGCAAGCTTGAGTCGTAGGGATGCAAAAGTTCAGAATACAGTGAGAAGAATTTCCGAGGAATTATCGCTGCCCTCAGCACGATCTGATCGAATACCCAATATGTCAATGTCACTTCCATATTCACCAGAGTTAAGCACGTCCTCTATCCAAAATCTAGGATGTCCTCAAATAAAGCACCAGCCGACGATGCGTCTATCTCCCGGTGTTAGTAAAGGTAGGGTGAGGCTGCCTTTTCTGATATTTACGTCGGTTGATAAAAAATTATATAGGGATCGGAACCATGGGCAATTTCAATGCATACAGCAATAGCACTGATACTACCAGCTGGATCGTTTCAGATACGTTAGCTGTGTCAGAGCCCTCAGAAGAGGCACATCCATACTGGATCGCTAATTCTCAAGAAACCTCACTAGCATCTAGTTATTCACCATTCACTTCTTGTCTAGAGACTCATTCTCTGCAAAGCTGGTCACCCGGGCATACAGACCCTGGAATTGGAGAAGATTTATCATGGCCTCCAAGTACAATGCCTTCCTACAATAGCCTCCACGATTTCAACAGCCCACATCACTATGTGCAATATAGTATGGGAACTACAAATTCTGTAAACTATCACATAGCAAAAAAACAAGCATCACAGTCATCGTGTTTGTATCCAACACCAATACTTTCCTCGGTCGATTCAATCACTGCAGTGGACCAAGAAGATGATAGGCCACGCCACCTTAACATGACAAATATTCCACTACATTTCCCAACATCGCCATGGGAACAATCTTTTTCGTATCAGAAACACTTAGGTAATGATTTAGAGCAGTATGCAAATTGGGATGAGAGCCACAGCGACGCAGTTCCACTACACATGGAATCTGTTCACGAAAATTTATCATCGTTTACAGATGATACACCTGGGAGGGAAATTTATTTCTCGTTGAACCAAGAGAGATGAAACTTTATTGGCAGCTGGTATCACATTCTCTAACTTACTTTGAAAATACTTGCTTCATCCATAGATCGGATCGGACAGCAAACTAAGCTCGGGCATGAATGGAATGGAAATATCGTTTAATTACGCC
This sequence comes from Podosphaera leucotricha, assembly GCA_013170925.1. NCBI lineage: Eukaryota > Fungi > Ascomycota > Leotiomycetes > Helotiales > Erysiphaceae > Podosphaera > Podosphaera leucotricha. The sequence continues at coordinate 2,679 of JAATOF010004450.1, read as the reverse complement.
AAAATATTTTCAATAGAGGCACCATGATCTCTATATTCACTTTCTAATTTTGATCTTCGAACCAACTAATTAAGAGATGATATTTAATAGGATATATTAATAACTTTTTATGTAAGCAAAAATTATATATTGAATAATCCGAAGGTTAAGGCTGTAGATAGAGAGGCTGATAATGAATAGGAGAGATGGCAGGAAATAGTCATCTTGGACTAATAGCTATACAGCGAAAATATATCTATAACAAGTTCATGCCGAGTCCTCAGAGTTTACATTGTCAATACATAAGTGAATATTATGGGTCACAGTCAAAGTGAATCTTAAGAAGTACATCCTGTGAATCAAATGTCTATAGCCCGCTGGAAAATATTTCGTAAACAATCAAAGATAGAATATGTTTATGCATGGAATGTTGTAAGATAGTAGTCTGACAACATGTAACTAAGAGTAATTTCGGCACGGCACACGGCTGACTAAGACGGGTGAGTAATTTTAATGATCCAAGGTTAGAATATTATTTACGATAAAGTAATCAGGCATTAATTTACCAGAAGAGTCTATCTTCCCGCGATCTGGCCACGATGGAGCTCTCGTGCTTCACCATTCCATCAGAGGTACAGCTACCCACATTTTCTTGCACTTTCCCTTCATCGAATGGCGTGGCATGAAACATTCATTATTCCAATTCTCCTTTTAGCCGGGCTCAAGCACCCGTTGCACTGGAATGCAAATGCAACCAGCTGCATAGGGGTCGCAATTTCAATCGTGCTAACGAGATCTTGTACAGCCGTCGCCGCCGCATCATGCGTGTTCATCTGCCCCAAACGTCGAATCTAGTCCACCCACGGCGCAAGAGTAAGTTTAAGTGTTTCTTCGGCAATACCACGTCCATCCGCCCGTCCGCAGAGTGACTGACTCAGCGTAGCCTTGTCGAGAGCCGTGCTATCCAACGCACCTTTGAAGGCGCCTACATCCGTACGGCCCTCGGCCAGCTTGCTTTCGCGCTCGTGGTGCTAAAGCTGTTTGCGACGGATTTCTACGCCATCGGTGCGCTCTTCGCCGCGTCTGGCGTCGGCATCTTACTCGTGAGCGTATACCGGCGTCGACAGGATCGTCCATCGCAGGTTCGACCACAGACGACCGTCGACGCGCCGTCCATCACGCTCTTTCGTACTAGTGGTCACGTCGTCATCATCTTGACGTGCGTGAGCTTGGCTTCCTATGTGAGCTTGCTGGCGCTGACGATGCACTTGGACAAGTAACGTGAGGATGTTGTGTCGTCAAATTGTTTCGCGCTCAGTAACCAAGGGGATTAGACTATAGGGGCCTTTGATCCCAATGTCGCGTAGAATCTACGCCATTTCTGTACAGTTGCAAACCACTTCTTTCTATTGTTAGTACCACTATAAATCGTTAAGGCATGTATTTTTTGTTGATAAGGGTTGATGTTGTGGCGGCATTATCATTGCGACATTCCGCTATTGGCTGACCTAATTTGACCCAGTCTGATTGCCAACACCTCCTACGTGTATCAACTAACGACAGTTATTTTCACGGCTTGTATTATCTGTAGCTACTCCTACAGTCATCCTTGACCTCCCTATATCAACCATGTTAATCTTCATGTTTAGATCGATATGTTTTAGCCCAAACTCCCTCCCATCCACTGTATACCATTGCCAAACATTTCGTTCAAAAAATACCCGAAATTACCGATGGATCGAGACGCTCTTAAAGCGTAGTTACGGTTGAGAAGCTAAGAGTCTTATCTATGTGCATAAGCATCATGATCTTCAGGGATTGCCAGCTATCACGCTCGATGGACGGTGACGGGCATGGAACGAGCACGCATGATCCTTCGAACGGGGCACCCGAGACGGAAACCCGTCGATAGGGCGCTTCGTACCCCCACGTGCTAAATCCGTTGTTCCCGCGAGCCGTCAGTGGCCAGTGATCCGTGCTAAGGGGTATGATCGGCGGACGAATAAGCTTCTATTATTGTCGGAGAGGCCCTGCGTCGATCCGGGCCTGCGCTGGGAACAGGGATATAAGCATTCGTTTGTCTCCGACCCGATAAATCGGGACCGCCCCGACCCGTGCAAGCTAAACTTGCCGGGGCAACCCAGTATCGGGATCGGGTTCGCGGTGTGAGCGTACCCACGAGACTCGGGCTATGGTCACAAAATCTCTGGAACACTCACTCATTCGTGTGTTTTTTCGCTTAAACTAGTTTGAATGGTTGACCCATGAGTTGTGTATACTTACAATTAGCGCCACAACATAATTATATTTGTGCTAATTATGTAATACTAATGAAAAAAGTACAACTTCAGTCTACGTAATGGGACCTCAAATTACTCTCTTTATATAGCTTTATTTATCCGAGTGATACAACTGTGCCATAAAAAAGCTGAAATCGAGCTCAGAGTGATCTTACAATACATGTACTAATAAGCAGCATAATAGTCCCAGAGAGTTGTAAGCGTAGAGCCTCAGAATTATAAAAAAATCAACACATACTCTTTCGCTAGAGTATCAATCTACGTACACTCCGACGAATGATTTGATTTGATTTGAATTCTAGTCGTATCAGGCTTACGCCCTACACCCAGGAGGCGTGATACGGGTGTGTGATCCATACGGACTCACTACTACCTACTTGAATGGCTTAACTTGCCAGAT
>JAATOF010004437.1:0-17459 GCA_013170925.1 Podosphaera leucotricha | reverse complement strand
TTGGTCGACAGGCTGAGGAACTGCGCGATGCGCGTGCCGTTGTCGTCGACCACCTGTTCGGCCAGGTAGAAACCGAGCACCTCGGTGAACAGCGCATAGGTCGCCTGCAGCTCGTCGCCATACAGCAGGCAGTGGTCGAAGCGCACCGCGCGCATGCCCTTGAGGTTGCGCGGCCAGGCTTCCGGATTGATCTCCTCCAGCCCCCATTTGCCGGTGTACTCCTTGTCGGCGTAGAGCTCGAAAAAGTGTCCGGACGGCGCCTGGAAGCGCACCCGCCGACCGCAACCCTTGAGTTCGCCGGCGGGGATGGTTTCGATCAGGCAGCCATAATTGAGCAGATCCTGGGTCAGGCGGTTCAGGCAGTCCTCGTCGATCACCTTGAACCCCATGAAATCCATGCCCGGCTGATCGGCCTCGCGCAGCACCACGGAGAATTTGTCGACCTCGGTCCAGGCCTTCAGGTAGACGCGCCCTTGCTCGTCGCGGTCCATTTCGATCAGACCGAGCAGGTCGCAGTAGTGGGCCAAGGCGCTCTCCAGGTTCAGTACGCGAAGCTGGACGTGGCCGGGGCGCATTACGCCTTTTTTCATGACGACACCTCTTGCTGGTTCTTGTTGTTGTGGTCGCCCGGGCCTTGGCGGCGCAGGCATTCGATGCTCAGGTCAGTCTGGGGAAACAGTTGGCAGGCCAGGGCCAGGCCCTGCTTGGCCGCCTCCGGCGGCACATGGCTGCAACTCATCTTGTGGCACTGGTAGCTGCCGCTCAGCACGCGCACCTTGCACAGGCCGCAGCCGCCGCCGCGGCAACCGACTGGCACGCAGCGCTTGCCCTGTTGCTCCATCGCACTGAGCACCGACTGGTCGGGCAGGCAACGGAACGTCTGGCCGCTGACCGTTTCGCGAATCTCATAACCGGCACGGTTCATGGTTCACCTCAGATGCGCTTGAACAGGGCCGAACGGCTGCTCTCGCCGGCCCCATCGGCGGCGGTGTAGAAGCGCTCCATAAAGATGTCACGCTCGAACAGCCGGCCTTGCATCAGGGTGGTGATGGCCGCGTCGATCATCGGCGGCGGGCCGCACAGGTAGGCTTTTTGCCCACCGAAGCGGCCGTCGAAATGCGCCTTGGCGGCGTCGTGGACGAAGCCCTTGAAGCCTTGCCACGTCGGGTCGTCGTTGGCCTGGCTGAGCGCCGGCACATAGCTGAACTGCGGGTGCTGCGCGGCCAGCGCCTCGAACAGCTCGCGGTTGTACAGCTCGGCGACATTGCGCGCGCCCTGGAACAGGGTGATCTGCCGCGTATCGCCGCGCTCAAGCAGATCGAGGATCATCGACTGCGGGCTCGATAAGCCCGAGCCGCCGGCGATGAAGATCAGGTCGCCGGCCTGCGAATCGCGCACGAAGAACTGCCCATAAGGCCCGGACAGCTCCACCGCGTCGCCGACTTTCAGTTGTTTGTGGATAAAGCCGGTGGCCGCACCGCCCTCGACCAGGCGCACGTGCAACTCGACTTCGTCGTTCCGGCTCGGCGGGTTGGCCAGCGAGAAGGCGCGGGTGCCGTCGATGCCCGGCAATGCCAGGTTGACGTACTGCCCGGCCTGGAACGGCATGGGCCGATCCAGCTTGATGTGCAGGCCCTTGATGGTCGGCGACAGGTCAACCAGGGCGCTGACCACCCCCCGGTAATCCTCCACCGGATGGCCGAGGAAGTCCGGGTCGGCATCGACGTCGGCTTCGATCACCAGGTCGGAGAGCGGAATGGCGCAGCAGGCCAGCACCTTGCGCTCGTCGCGCTCGATGTCCATCAGGGCGAACGGCGAGGCTTCGCCGATATCCACTTCGCCCTCGACCACCTGCACCTTGCAGGTGGCGCAGGTGCCGTGGCCGCAGGCGAACGGCAGCCAGACGCCCTGGCGCAGGGCGGCCTGGAGGATGGTCTGGCCGTCCTCCACTTCGATCACTTCGCCGGTCGGTTCAATGGTGACGTTGTAACTCATGGCACACCTCTCAGCTGCACGAACCCTGGACGCCGTTCAGGCCTGGCGTGCTCAGGCGCAGCAGGCTCTTGTGGTCGATGCCGTTGGCTTCCAGGCTGGCACTGGGATCGGCAGTGAACGGCTGGCCATTGAGCTGCCACACAGCCGCGCTGAAATCGATGCGCGCGCTGTCTGGATGGGCCTTGATCGCCTCCATGAACACCTGCTCGAGGAACGCGCCGAAGGTCATCGCCGGGGCGACCAGAAAGGCGAACGGCGAGCAGAACATCAGGTGTTTTTCCCAGTAGACATAGAGCATCTGCATGCCATGGAAATTGGCTTGCAGGTCGCGCGGCGTGGCGCGGTATTCGCTGATCGCGTTAACAGTCATGAACTGACCCTCTTGTTCTTGGAATCGGGGTGGTCAGGGGCGGCAGCGCCACCCCGACCCGGGGTGACGCATCAGGCGGCGTCGCGCGTGTTGCCCGCACCGGCGGGCACTGCCGGGGTGCCGAGTTTTTTCCAGGCCAGCCAGCGCAGGTACTCGGGCGAGCCGACGTACTCGAGGTTGTCCACCCCGTTTTTCAGGTGGTAGTACTTCTCCACCACGGTCTGCACATCGCCGCCCTCGCAGTTGCCCTGGTAGATCTGGTGCACCGGCAGCCAGGCCTGGATGTACTTCTCCGGCTCGTGCTGGAAGATCTCGCAGCAGCCATCCGAGCAGAAGTGATAGCGCTCGCCCTCGTGCTCGATCTGCCGGTGGCTGAGGGTGGTCGGGTCGTCCGGCTCGGTGAACAGCGCCGGCACTTGGCACACTTGGCACAGCTGCGGCAGGGTGTAGTTGTAGAAGCGCTGGCCTTTGGCATGCTGCTCCTGCCAGTGGTCGAAACGCGGGCGGTAGTACTTGTCGAAGCTGTCCGGGTACTTTTCCGCGAGCCACTGCTGCTCTTCCTGGCTGGGAATCCAAGTGTGGAAGTTGGTGGCATGGCAGTACTGGTAGAAGGTCGCCCAGATCTGGTGAGTGATGTGTTGCTTGCCGATGGTGGCCTGGTCCTGGTACTTCGGCGGGCGGATGCCGTAGCGCTCAAGGTCCTTGAACAGCGCGCCGCCATTCTGCTCGTAATACACCTCCCAGGCTTCGGCCCAGGACATCACTTTGTTCGGCAGCATGTAGTCCATCATCATGCCGACCAGACTGAGCAGGCGATAACCGCGCCAGAACCACTTGTCGATCCAGCGCTGGACGATCGGCACGTTGTCTTCGTGCTGTTCGAGCATGAACTTGATCACTTCCAAGCCGAGGGTCATGTGCCGCGCTTCGTCCGACTGCGCGGAGAAGCCGAAGGTGACCGTGGCCATGTCGCCGTTGTAGGCGGCGCCGGACATGAACGGCACGAACAGCAGGTTGGTCAGCACGTACTCGAAGGAGAACGAGATGGCGGTGAGGAACTCGAACGGGCCAGCCGAGCGCGCGTCGTCGAAGAACGACTTAGGCACCGAGAGGAACCACAACCGGTCGTGCATGTGGGCAAAATCGTGCAGGCCGTTGAAGTGCTTGTTGTAGTGGCTCATGGCGTGCAGCTGGGTCTGCACGTGACGCAGCTCGTCAATCGACTGCATCTGGCAGGCTACCCGCGCACCGGCACCACTGAAATGCCGGCCAACCTTGGCATAGCCCTGAAACGCGCCGTATTCCAGCGGCGAAACACCGGTCAGAAACAGCTTCAGGGCGTTGACGTAGCGCGCATCGGAAATATTCAGGTGGCCGTTGTTCTGGGCGAAGGCGTCGAAGATGGCGTACAGCTTCTTCTCTTTCTCGGCCTGATACTTCCAGTAAGCATCCATGGTCAGGCGGAACGGGTCTTCCCACTTGTCCCAGTCGGTGATCTTGATCCCCTCAAAGCGTTCGTAGGGAAAGATGTCTTCCTTCTTCTGGTAGCTCGGTTCCCAGGCCATGTCGCGTGTCAGGTACTGGTACTTGTCTTTCAGGCTGAGTTTTTTCTTCTGAGTTGTCATGGTCTGCCTCCTAGTTCTTCCACTCGAGGACGAAGCTGTCGTCGTCCTCGGCCACGTTGCCGCCGATGCTGATTACGTCGATGAGCATTTCCTGGACGTCCCACTCGCGACCGATTATTTCCTCCACTGTCGTGCGGCGGATTTCCAGGCGCTGCTCGGCCTGGATGCGGATCATCGCGGGCTGGTACTGAACCTCGGCGTGGGGGTTGTCCTGGATGATGGCGTCCACCAGGTAACGGGCGTTGTCGTTGTCCTGGAATACGATGAAAGCCAGTTGTTTCATGCTGGTACTCCGGGGCTGCGCAGCCCAAGTTTGTGCAGGCGGGCGGCCAGCGCGGCACGCACGTCGTCGAGGGCGGCCAGGCCGGTGGCCGCTTCGGCCAACGGTTGCAGTGCGGCATAGGCGCGCGGTTCCCAGGCATCCACCCAGGTCTGGATCTGCGCGTGGTTGTCCGCGCTTTCGGCCAGCACCACCTTGAGCATGGCGTCGACCCAGCGGGTGCTTTCGGCGTACCAGTCGCGCATGAATTCGGTGAGCATCGACAGGTCTCCAGCGCCCTCTTCGCCCAGTTGCTGATCGAAGCGCTGGTACATCAGCGGGTAGCTCATGCCGTCGATCAGCAGGTTCTGCGCCAGGGTCAGCTCGAACCAGTCCTTGATCACCAGGCTGTCTTCTACGTAGCGCCGCAGGCCTTGCCAGATCGGATCATCCATCCAGTAAGCCTTGGCCTGGTCCAGCGCACTGCCGCTGCCCTCGCCGAGCAACAGGCCGATGCGTGACAGGTACTGACCAATGCCCAGACGATCCATGGCCTGATAGATGTGCAGTTGGGTCATGGTGCCGGCGATGCAGTCGCCGGCAATGCCGCTGTTGTTCATATTGGCGCCCATCTCGGCGTGGCGCAGCGGCACCAGGCAACGCAGGATCTTGTGCTGCAGCGCCTCGGGCAGGCGGCTCAACAGGCCACGTTTTTCACAGAAGCCGTAGGCATGCTCGGCGGCTTCCTGCATGCGCGCCCGGGCCTGCACGTAGGCACCGTAGAAGTACTGGCGCGGGTCGGTGACCGCGTGCCAGTCGGCCATGCGGATCGCCGTACGGCTGGGGTCGTTGAGTTGGCGCTGCGGGTCCCACAGCGGCCGGTAGTGGAAGTTGGTAGTCGGTTCGATGTCGTAGCTGGCTTCCTGATAGCGGCTCGCCGGCTTGTCACCGAAACGGCGCTGCAGGTTGCCGTAGGTGTGGCGGAGGGTTTCCACCGTATTGGTCTTGATCTCTACGCTCATTTCAAACGTACCTTCTTGTTGTTGTGTGTGTTCGGCTGTCGCTCGGGCTTACTCTCGGTCGTTTGCCTCGCGTCGTCCGACATCGCCGTAGCGCCACTTGGCCGCGTCTTCATCCACCGCTTGGCACATCGCCGCGTCCATCTGCACCACACGCTGGCGCTGGCAGAACGTGGCGAAGGCTGCGCGTGGCAGTACCAGCTCGACGAACAGCTCCGGATGACCAATGGCGAAATCGAATTCGACGAACCTGGCATCCGGCTCGCTGCGCACCCGGACAAACCGGGTCAGCTGATCGAAGGGAATCTCTGGGTCTTTCATCTCGGCCGGTTCCTGGCTGGTTGCTGGCCAAGGCGCTAACGCAACGCCTGTGCCAAGGCGCCAAAAAATAAGATAAGTATCTGTATTTAAATGATTTTTAATTTATTGATCGGCACCTGTGAGACGCCGTGAAGGCAGGCGCCACACGGGCTTTTTGAGCATTTGCTCAATTGCCTCGCCGCACTTGAGCAAATGCTCACAGCCCCTGCGCAGGGCAACCGATGGCACACCCCAGAGACTCGCGCCTTTCATCATTTGGTTGACTTTCATCTGCCGAAAAAGGCGAATATGGTGAGTTGGCGTTGCGCCAACACGGCCGGAAAGGCCGCCTGGAGTGTTCGCTGAATACATCGATTGCCGTGAGCTTTCGAGGTACTTCAGCGCCCCCCTACAACAATAAATCAGGGGATTTGAGTTCATGCCTATCCGCTATAAACCCGAGATGCAATACGCAGACTTCAAGGACCTCACCAGCCTCATCCACTTCCAGAGCGCGGAAGGCAAGATCTGGCTGGGCGAGCAGCGCATGCTGCTGTTGCAGGTTTCCGCGATGGCCAATTTCCGCCGCGAGATGGTCAACACCCTGGGCATCGAGCGGGCCAAGGGATTCTTCCTGCGCATGGGTTACCAGTCCGGACTGAAGGACGCCGAACTGGCCTGGAAGCTGCGCCCGAATGCCAGCGAGTACGACATGTTCCTCGCCGGCCCGCAGCTGCATTCGCTCAAGGGCCTGGTCAAGGCCCGCCCCACCGAGGTCGATATCGACAAGGAAAGCGGACGCTTCTACGTCGAGGTGGACTGGATCGACTCCTTCGAGGTGGAAATCTGCCAGACCGAGCTGGGGCTAATGCAAGACCCGGTGTGCTGGACTCTGCTCGGCTACGCCTGCGCCTATTCCTCGGCGTTCATGGGCCGGGAAATCATCTTCAAGGAAGTCAGCTGCCGCGGCTGCGGCGGCGACAAGTGCCGGGTCATTGGCAAGCCGGCCGAAGAGTGGGACGACGTTGCCAGCTTCAAACAGTATTTCAAGAACGACCCCATCATCGAGGAACTCTACGAGTTGCAATCGCAACTGGTGTCGCTGCGTACCAACCTCGACAAACAGGAAGGCCAGTACTACGGCATCGGTCAGACCCCGGCCTACCAGACCGTGCGCAATATGATGGACAAGGCCGCACAGGGCAAAGTCTCGGTGCTGCTGCTTGGCGAGACCGGGGTCGGCAAGGAGGTCATCGCGCGCAGCGTGCACCTGCGCAGCAAACGCGCCGCCGAGCCCTTTGTCGCGGTGAACTGTGCGGCGATCCCGCCGGACCTGATCGAGTCCGAATTGTTCGGCGTGGAAAAAGGCGCCTTCACCGGCGCCACTCATCCACGCATGGGCCGCTTCGAGCGGGCCGACAAGGGCACCATCTTCCTTGACGAGGTGATCGAACTCAGCCCGCGCGCTCAGGCCAGCCTGCTGCGCGTGCTGCAAGAGGGCGAGCTGGAGCGAGTTGGCGACAACCGCACGCGCAAGATCGACGTAAGGGTTATCGCCGCCACCCACGAGGACCTGGCCGAAGCGGTCAAGGCCGGGCGTTTTCGCGCCGACCTGTACTACCGGCTGAACGTCTTCCCGGTGGCGATCCCGGCGTTGCGCGAACGCCGCGCGGACATTCCGCTGCTGGTTGAGCACTTCCTGCAGCGCTTCCACGAGGAGTACGGCAAAAGAACCCTCGGCCTTTCGGACAAAGCCCTGGAGGCCTGCCTGCATTACAGCTGGCCGGGCAATATCCGCGAACTGGAAAACGTCATCGAGCGCGGCATCATCCTCACCGAACCGAACGAAAGCATCAGCGTGCCGGCGCTGTTTCCACGGCCGCCGAAAGAAACGTCGATCGACAGCGAGCGAGTGTCATCGGACGGCGTGCTGATCCAGCCGGACAATGGCCAGGGCAGCTGGATCAGCCAGTTGCTGGGCAGCGGCCTGAGCCTCGACGAGATCGAGGAAAGCCTGATGCGCGAAGCCATGCAACAGGCCAACCAAAACGTCTCCGGTGCCGCGCGCTTGCTCGGCCTAAGCCGACCGGCACTGGCCTATCGGCTGAAGAAAATCGGCATCGAAGGCTAGCGCATCGTAGGCTGGGCGAGCGGCGCCAAGCGCTGAGCAATCAGACACTGCTATCGCGGCGCGGCAGGTAACCCAGCACGCGATATACCGCCTTGCGCCGATGCGGAGCGCCAGCGCCAGGCGTTTCGCCATTTGGTGAAACGCCTGATGATTTTGATTATTTGATTAACCCCTCTTCCCCCACTTCAGTGCTACACCCCTCCACAAGCTGTTTCTCTCCCAAAAAAACCAAATCCAATCAACAACTTGAAACTACTTGCGGGTCACCGTCGGTGGTCTGGCACAGGCGTTGCTTTCGCCTTGTCAGCCGCCTCACGACAACAACAATCACAAGTGGTGACACGTGATGAACCATAACAAGCAGTCGCACGGCCTGTTGCCGTGCGTCCTGAGCCGCCCGGTACGCTCGGCACTCGGGATGTTTCTCCTACCCATTGTGCTCGCCGGCTGCGAAGCCGAACTCAACCTGGCCGGAGTCGCCGCCGAAGGCAGCAAATCCAGCCGCCGCACCGATTACTACCAGGCTCTCGCCAGCGTGCCGCAGGCTACACTGTTGGCCGGCAACAACGGCGTGTTGCTGACCAGCCTTGACCAGGGGCAGAGCTGGACGCGCCAGGTGATCGCCAAGGGCGCCAGCCTGATCGACCTCGACGCCTGCGCCGACGGCAGTTTCATCGCCCTGAGCTTCGACAACCGCCTGTGGCACAGCGCCGACCTCGGCCTGAGCTGGCGCGAACACGCCCTGCCGACCGAGGAGCAAATGCTGACCGCCGCCTGCGCCCCGGATGGCGCCTGGTGGGTAGCCGGCGGCCTGACCACCCTGCTCGTTAGCCACGACCAAGGCGGCGACTGGACGCACACCAGCCTCGACGAAGACGCCATGCTGACCAACCTGCAGTTCATCGACCGCGACCATGCGGTGGCCGTAGGTGAGTTCGGTATGCTCTTCGCCAGCCAGGACGGCGGCGCCAACTGGCAGCTGGCCGGCACCCTGCCGGACGAGTTCTACCCGCACGCCAGCTACTTCCGCAGCCCCGAGGAGGGCTGGGTCGGTGGCCTCAACGGCTTTATCTACCACACCGCAGATGCCGGGCAGAGCTGGCAACGCCAGAGCACGTCGAGCAGCGCGCCGATCTTCGGCTTTCTAGCGAGTGACAACGGCCTGTTCGCCGTCGGCGACCACAGCAGCGTGCTGCAACTGGCCGGTGAACAGTGGCAAACGCTGCCGACGCCCGATGCGCCGGTCTACTTGCGCGCCATCACCGCGGATAGCGCGCAACGCCTGATCGTTGCCGGCGGCCGCGGCCTGCTGCTGACCCTCGACACCGCGCCCAGCGCTACGCCCGCCGTTGCCACCACGACCGACTGAGACCCGTCACCATGCCGATACTGCATCCGTTTAGCCATAAGTTGGCTCAGGCCAAGGTCTGGCTGTTCGACCACCCGCGCACCGTGCTGGCGATCATCGCGGTGCTGACCCTGTTCTTCGCCCTGCGCATTCCCGGGCTGAAGGTCTACACCGACTTCTCCGATCTGCTGCCGCAGGAACACCCGTACATCCAGCTGCACAACAGCATCAAGGACAGCTTCGGCGGCGCCAACGTGCTGGTCATCGGCGTGGCCTTCGACAAAGGCGACCTGTTCAGCAACGAGCGCCTGGCCTTGATCGATCGGGTCACCCAGGCGGTGGACAGCCTACCCGGAGTCAACCACAACCTGGTCAGCAGCCTGACCCACCGCAACTCGCGCAAGGTCTGGCTGACCGAGGTCGGCAGCATCAACTCCGAGCCTTACTACCAACCCGAGTTTGGCCAGCTCTCCGCCGCGCAGTTGGACGCGATGAAAGCCGACGTGGTGGCCAACCCGCGGGTCTATGGCCCATTGGTGTCGCCGGACCTGCAAGTGGCGCTGGTCAAGGCGCAACTGATCGAAGGCCAGCTCGACTACGCCAAAACCTTCGCGCAGATCCAGGCGCTGCGCGAAGCCGAGAAGATCGACGGGGTGACCCTCTACGCCACCGGCCAGCCGGTGCTGGTGGGCTGGGCCTACACCTACATGAGCCAGATTTTGCAGATATTCATCTTCACCGTGCTGATCATGCTGGCGCTGCTGGTAATGCATTTCCGCAAGGCCTATGGCGTGCTGATCCCACTCGGCGGGGTAATGATATCGACCATCTGGGGCCTCGGCATCATCAGCCTGCTGGGCTACAACCTCGACCCCCTGGGCCTGGTGATTCCCTTCCTGATCGCCGCCCGGGCCATGAGCCACGGCGTGCAGCTGGTCGAGCGTTATTACGCCGAGGTCAAACTGCTCGGCGACGGCCCGCTGGCCGCGCGCGCCACCTTCGACAGCCTGTTCCGCCCCGGCACCCTGGGCATTGTCTCGGACGCCATCGGCCTGCTGCTGATCGCCATCGGCTCAATCGCCCTGAACACCAAGCTGGGCATCTATGCCTCGCTGTGGGCGACCACGGTGATCTTCAGCGTGCTGATCGGCGTGCCGCTGCTGCTGTCGATCCTGCCCAAGCCGAAGAACCCGGAGATGCGCGAGACCGCGCTGCGCCACATCGGCGCGATCTGTGCGCGGACGGTGGCCAACCCGAGCGCCGCGCGCAAGGCGCTGGGCCTGGCTGCGCTGGCCATCCTCGCCAGCCTGTGGGCCTCCTCCCAGGTGCGCATCGGCGACTCCGAGCCCGGTTCGCCGATCCTCTACCCGGAACACGACTACAACGTCTCGTCCAAGGAGATCAACCAGCGCTTCCCCGGCTCGGAAGAGCTGTACATCGTCGCCGAGCATGCCGAGAAAGGCGGAATCAAGAAACCCGAGGTGCTGCGCGCCCTGCAATCGCTGCAAAACCACATGCTCAGCGACCCCTCGGTCGGCGGCAGCAAGGGCTTGCCGGACCTGATCACCCAGGTCAACCGGCTGATGCACAACGACGATCCGCGCTGGCTGCAGATTCCCCACGACGCCAATTACGTCGGCGGGCTGATGTTCACCTACATGGCCTCCAGCCCGATCCCCGGGGCGCTCAACGAGTACACCGACACCGACGACCGCGTCGCCAACCTGGTGTTCTATTACAAGGATCGTCAGGGCGAGACCATCCGCCGCGCCATCCACATGGCCAAGCAGTGGATCGAGCAGCACGGCGATGCAGTGCCGGGGCTGAGCATCCGCCTGGCTGGCGGTACCCTCGGCGTGGCCGCGGCGATGAACGAGTCGGCATTCGAGACCAACCTGGTGGTGCTGCCGCTGGTGTTCCTGCTGATCTTCACCTTCGTCATGCTGTTCTACACCTCCTGGCATGCCGGCTTGATGATGCTCCTGGCGATGGCCTTCGCCACCGCGCTGACCTACGCCTATATGGGCCTGGCCGGCATGGGTATCGACATCAACACGGTGCCGGTGATCGCCGTCGGCATTGGCGTGGGCATTGACTACTCAATCTACATGATGGATCGCATCCGCGAGGAAATGGTCAAGTTTGGCCGTCTCACCGACGCGGTGCGCCAGGCCATCGCCACCACCGGCATGGCCATCAGCTTCACCGCACTGACCCTGATGGCCGGGATCATCATGTGGGTGATCCTCTCGGACCTGCGTTTCCAGTCCGATGCCGCCCTGCTGCTGTGCGTGATGATCGTCATCAACGCCATCGCCGCCATGTTGCTGGTACCCGCCTGGGTGCTGGTGTTCAAGCCGAAGTTCATCACCGGGGCCTATGCCGACGCAGACGGCATTCTGCACACCGACGCTGTCGTGCCCGCCTCTACCGAATCCCTGCCGGTCGCGCCCCGCGTGGCGACCGGCGGGCTGCCGCAAGGGGAACGCCATCCGGCCTGAACCGGATGTCTTCCCACACTTAAACCGCACGAGGACCTGTCATGCCGACAACAACAAAAATGGGCCTGCGACACTGGAGTCTGGCCCTGCTGGGCGGCTCAAGCCTTGCTCTGACGCCACTGACTTCGGTCATGGCCGAGGAAGAAATGCAGTTCACCGGTTTCTACGAGAATGCCACCTTCGTTCGCGATAGCGCCGGATTGTCGAAATTCCGCAACACCGTGCAGGTCAACGCGGACAAGAAATTCGGCACCCTGGGCCAGCTGAACTTCAACAACGTGGCCTTCCACGGCACATTCCGCGCTACCTACGACGGGGTCTACGACCTCAACAGCAGCGAGTACGGCAGTGGCGCCGGCGGCGCGGTCAACCTGGAGAACAACATCGCCGGCGCGGGCTCGACCGTGCCGCACGGCGGTGGCATCCGTCCGCCAGGCACCTTCTTCGGCTTCAACGACGCGCGCAACCCCAACGAGGGGATGATCGTGCTCGGCGAAAACCTGCACAAAACCCGTGGCGGCGTGGCCTTCGGCGTGCCGGTACGGCCCTGCGACAAGGACAGCCGCGGCTGCATCGACGACTACCTGGACTACAGCAGCAACGACCTGCGTTTCCCCGAGTTCAACGAACGGCTGGACTTCATCCGCGAGCTCTACGTCGACTTCGACAACGATCTGCCCAACGGCGACATCCTGAGCTGGCGCCTGGGCAAGCAACAGGTGATCTGGGGCCGCACCGACCTGTTCCGCGTGCTCGACGTGATCAACCCGGTCGACTACTCGCGTAACAACATCTATGACGAGCTGGAAGACATCCGCATTCCCATGTGGATCGCCAAGGCCGACTGGCGCATGGGCGCCGGCGAGGTGTTCGACGACCTCAACATGTCGTTCGTGTGGAACTTCGACAAGTTCCGTCCGCACAACCTCGGTCAGTGCGGCCAGCCCAACTCGATCCTCGACGCTGGCTGCTTCTTCCGCGGCATGAACAACCTGTGGGAAAACGGCGGCACCGTGGCCAACTTCGCCGGCGGCAACATCGCCACCGACTTCGGCCCCGGCCAGATCGGTATCCGCAAGGCGCACATGCCGTCCTGGAGCCTGTCCAACAGCCAGTTCGGCATCAAGCTGGAAGGCGTCTATGGCGATTTCGGCTTCTCGCTGAACGCCCTGACCTACCGCTCGCAACTGCCCTCGCTGCGTGGCGGCATCCCGGCGCAGAACGCCTTCACCGGTGAAACCGCGGTATGGCCGGGCCTGATCGCCTTCGATATCCATTTCCCGCGGGTCAACCTGATCGGCGGTTCGATGGACTACTACTCGCAAGCGATCGACACGGTGTTCCGCTTCGAAGTCGCGCACACCGAGGGCGAGGAGTTTGCCAACACCCTGCAATCACGGCTGTTCTCCGAGTCCGACGTCACCCGTTACGTGATCGGTGCGGACAAGAACATCTTCATCCCCTTCCTCAACCCGGGCCGCGCCTTCCTCTTCTCCGGCCAGCTGTTCGGCCAGCACATCTACGAGCACCAGCTTGAGGATCGCCCACTGGGCAAGGCCGGCATGCCGGACTGGGAGCAGAACTGGATCGGCACCCTGCTGGTGAAAGGCTGGTGGATGAACGACCGCCTCAGCCCGCAAATAATCGTCGCGCATGACTTCAAGGCCCAGGCCACGGCCATCGCGCCGAGCGTGGAATACCTGTTCAGCGACAACTTGAAGATCGTCGCCGGCGCCAACCTCAAGGTCGGTCGCGGCGCTCGCGAGTTCGACGACTGCCGCAGCTGCAACCCCTGGGACCCCTTCACCAGCTATGGCCTGCCGGAGGGCGCCACCGCCGGTCTGAGCGGCTACGAGCCGCTGGGCCGCTTCCGCGCCGGCCCCATCGGCATGGCGCAGAAGGAAGACGAACTGCAACTGACCCTGCGTTACAGCTTCTGATCAATCACGAGGAATAGCCATGAACTACAAGAAATCCCGGCAGAGCCGCACCCTGGCGCTGGCCCTGTTGACGCTGGGCGCGACCAGCGGCGTGCACGCCGCCGACGAGGCGGTGATCCAGCAGTCCTTCTACCCCTACCAGAACGACAAGCCGAGCTTCGCCGGTCTGAGCGCCGGCATGACCATCAACAAGGGCAACGTCGCCCAGTTCAAGGAGATTCTCGACCCGGCCTTCTACGGCTTTATCGAGAAAGGTTGGGTGGAGCTGAAGGTCGGTGACACCACCTCCTTCGACCTGCACCCCAACTATGTCGAGGCTACCCGCCAGCACATGGACACGGTCAAACTCGGCGCGAAGCCCGGCGAGATCAGCGGCGCCGTGGCCGGCCGGCCGTTCCCCCAGGAGCCGGACGCGAACGACCCGCGCGCCGGCGAGAAGCTCGCCTGGAACTTCAAGTACGGCTACAACTGGGGCGACAGCGCCGCCGTCTCGCCGTTCTACTGGAAGTTCCGCGACATGAACACGGGCAAGTTGGAACGCACCATCAAGTTCGACTTCCACTTCCTCAACTTCACCCGCCGGGTCAACCAGGAGCCCACGCCGGCGATCACCCCAAACCCCTCGCAGCTGTTCCGCGGCATCTACGTCAAGGTGCAGGAGCCGTATGACGTACGCAACACCCAGCTGTTGATCCATCGCGCCGAAGACGACCTCAAGCGTGACAACTCCTGGCTGTACCTGGGCTTCCAGCGTCGCGTGCGGCGCCTGGCCACCGGCCAGGTGACCGATGCCTTCCTCGGTTCCGACTTGATGATCGAGGACTTCGAGGGCTACAACGGGCGTATTTCCGACATGCAGTGGAGCTACAAGGGCACCCGCTTCATGCTGATGCCGTTCTACAACCACAACGACCTGACGCTGGACAGCGAAACGCACAAGGACAGCGACGGTTACCAGGTGGTGGCGTTCGGCGGTCAGGGCGGCTGTTTCCCCAACATCACCTGGCAGCTGCGCAAGGTCTACGAGGTGGAATCGGTGCCGGTGGACGGCAGCCACCCACTGTCCAAGCGCGTGCACTACATGGATGCGCAGACCTTCACCGTGCCGCGCACCGTGTCGTATGACCGCAAGGGCAGCATGTGGAAGACCTTCACCATCGGCCAGGCCCACCCGGATCACCACCTGCCGAAGAACAAGGGCTCCGGCGTGTCGATCGACGACAGCTTCACGATGATCGACATCCAGGCCATGCACTGCACCACGGGGCAGTTCAAGGGCCAGGTCGATCCGGAGATGAGCAAGCCGGAGATGTTCAGCGTGCAGCACATGCGCGCCACCGGTAACTAAGCAGCGCCACTCGGTCCGGCCGGTTAGACGCGGCCGGGCCTTTCTCCCAACCAGCAGCCCAGCCAACAGCGCCGTCCGCATGGGCGGCGCTGTGAGAAGCCGTGCCCGCAGGCCAGGAACCTGTCGAGCGGGATCCCTCCAGCAAAGGTTCAGCCATGAATAATAACAACAGACTGTTTTGTGCCTTGCTCTACCTCAGCCTGCACCCGCTGTCCGCCCTGGCCGATGACGAGCTCATCGACAAGGCCTTCTACCCTTACCGCGCGGCAATACCCGAGGCCGACGGTCTGAACACCGGCATGCTCATCGAATCCGACAACGTCGAGCGCTTCAAGGAGCTGCTCGACCCCGCCATGCTCGGCTTTATCCGCCAGGGCTGGACTCGCATCGAGGTCGCGTCGACCACCTCGTTCGACCTGCACCCCCACTACGTCGAGGCCACCCGCAAACACCTGAACAGCGCCAAACTAGGCGCCAACCCCGGTGAGATCAGCGGCACCATTGCCGGACGGCCCTTTCCCGCGGAGCCGGATGCCGCCGATCCGCGCGCCGGGGAGAAACTCGCCTGGAACGTCAAGTACGGCTACAACTGGGGCGACAGCGCGATCATCTCCCCGTTCATCTGGAAGTACCGCAACATGGACACGGCCGAGGTGGAGCGCACCATCGGCATGACCATGAACTTCCTCAACTTCACCAATCGGGTCAACCAGCCGCCGCTACCGGCCATTACCCCCAACCCGTCGAACAAGTTCCGGGCGATCTACCTCAACATCGACTCGCCGCAGGATCTGCGCAACACCCAACTGCTGATTCATCGTTTCAACAACGATCTGAAGCGCGACAACTCCTGGCTCTATCTGGGCTTTCAACGCCGCGTCAGACGCCTGGCCACCGGGCAGATGACCGACGCTTTCCTGGGCTCCGATCTGATGATCGAGGATTTCGAGGGCTACAACGGGCGCATCGCCGACATGCGCTGGAGCTATCAGGGTACCCGCTTCATGTTGATGCCCTTCTACAACCACAACGACCTGGCCCTCGACGAGGGCAGCACCGACAGCGAGGGCTACCGCATGGTGGCCTTCGACGGCAAAGGCAACTGCTTCCCGCGCATCACCTGGCAACTGCGCAAGGTCTATCAGTTGCAGGCAACGCCGCTCAATACGTTCGCCCGCCACCCGCTGTCCAAGCGCGTCCATTATGTGGATGCACAGACCTTCGCCGTGTCGCGCACCATCTCCTACGACCGCCAGGGCGACCCGTGGAAGACCTTCACCATCGGCAAGGCGCACCCGGACCATCACCTGCCGATCAACAAGGGCAGCGGAGTCGCGCTGGACGACAGCTTCTCGATGATCGACATGCAGGCCATGCACTGCACCACCGGACAGTTCAAGGGCCAGGTCGACTCCGAGCAGAGCAAGCCAGAGATTTTCAGCGTGCAGTACCTGCGTGCAACCGGGAATTGATCCCTCGTACAGAGGCGCTCTTATCTCTGCTCATCTCAGGATCGCCAGTGCATTAAAAAGGACGTGCAATATGACACTCACTCATGCTCACCCCGCCGAACAGTTGCTCTTGCTGTGCGACGCCAGCGGCCTCATCACCTACGTCAGCCCGGCCTTCGCCAGCCTTGCCGGCTACCGCCCTGGGCAATTGCTCGGTCAGCCGGTCAATTGTCTGCGCCACCCAGAGATGCACGCCGGCCCGTTCAAGGATCTGTGGGGCACGGTGAACAAAGGGCAGTCGTGGATGGGCATGCTGCAGAACCGCCGCGCCGATGGTCAGGGATTTTGGGTCGACGTCTACATCAGCCCGATCCTCGAAAACGGTGAGGTACTCGAGTATCAGGCGATCTACCAGTTGCCGACCCCGCAGATGATTGCCCGCGCAAGTGAAACTTATCGTGTGCGCGCTCAAGGTCGACAGCCGGCCTGCCTGCGCTGGCCGAACCCGAGTCAGGCGTCTCGCCAGAGCCTGTGGGCTTGCCTGTCAATCGCCCCTCTGGCTGCGCTAAGCATCAGTCTGCAGCCCATGCTCGGCGGGCTCGCCACGCTAGGTTCGGCAATACTCTGCTGGTTGCTGCTGCAGCGACAAGCCCGGCCATTCGCTGCGCTCGTGCGCAATAGCCGCAGTCTGGTGCAGCATCCAATCAAACAGTTGATCTACACAGGCCGGGTGGATCAGATCGGACAGATAGAGCTGGCCATGCGCCTGCTGGAATTCAGGCTGGCCGCCTTGCTCGCACGCATTCACGACAGCAGCCGCCAGGTTGCCGAGGGCGCCGGTCAGGCTACTAGTCTGGTCGGCGCTAGCAGTGCTGCCTCGCACGACCAGCAACAGGAGCTGGCCGGAATCGCTGCGGCCGTCGAGGAGTTCGCTGCGACCACTCAGCAAGTCGCCAAAAGCACCTTCGACGCAACCAGCCTGGCCCAGCAAGCCGAAGCATTGACCAATGACGGTCGTCAACGCATGGAGCAGGCCAGATGGAGCATCAACCGGCTTTCCGACACGCTGGAGAGCTCAGGGAGCGCGGTAGCCGCCCTCGCTCAACACAGCCAGGATATCGGGCGCATTTCCGAGGTGATTCGCAGTATTGCCGAACAAACCAACTTGCTTG
>JAATOF010004429.1:0-10799 GCA_013170925.1 Podosphaera leucotricha | reverse complement strand
TGCATGACCACTAAAAGGGAGATAAACAGGATTCGGTCCTTTTGCCAAGTCATCATATCTATGGGCAACATGTGTCACGATTCTTACCCACTCAAAATAGTCGTCAATGGGTAGGAGATGGTTGCTGGCTAACGCAACCCGCATGGTTTGATTTAGGGTGCCCGATAGCATCGTTATCTTGCTTTCATCCGGCCATCCATCGCCATTGGCTTCAGTTAATTTGTTGGCCCAAGTAGGAAAGAACGAGCTCCACTTCTTTCTTGGCCCCATTTTCATATCGTCGAGTTCCGCCTTAGATCGTGCCAGCCTTGTCGAGTCCCAATTGCTGCGGTCCAGGAAAGCTATAAAATCTTCCGGTTTTTCTTCCCCATTTAAACCACCTGCTTCAAAATGAGCACCAGCTTGACGTTGGGCTTTCCCGTCCAAAGATTCGTATATCTTAAGAAAAACATAAGAGTCAGTATACTCAAATTTATTCCCGTCTAACTTAAGTGCTGATAAGAGCGCCCTTCGCCACGCCGGGTACGTCGTCTTATCACCGGAGTACTTCGGGAACTGGGTAGCTTTCCTATCTTTTGTCTTTCGTGGGGGATCCTTGAGTATCACAACTTTTGGGGTCATGTCTGGAGCCGTCCGATAAGGTATGCCGTCGCCAAGTCGCTGTCGAAGTTCTCTGATTTCCATTCTTAAGTCAACTACCTCGTCCAAGGCGGAAGGAGATGAAGAATTCGAATTTCCTGCCATCTCTGCTATCGTTGCTCTTCGTATGGTCGTCGTCGTATCGTCTTTGCAATAACTCAGAGATCATCGAGTTATATGTCACAGATCAAGTAATAAAGCAATAAGCTTTTAAGTGGATGATGTTATTCTATAACTCGATTATGGAGAAGTAAGAAACATGTAGGCCAGACTAATATTTATACAAATTACCCACCCAAGTAATGCCTCATCCATCAGGAATAGGATTCTTATTCAACCAACTCTAGAAGGTTTTTTAGACTTCTAATACTATCTTCAATAAATGAACCGTGTAGAATATTCTAGCGAGCTCTTGCTCCATGTTAATCAACAGTCTATGCTCAATCGTCAAAAAGCAGCGGCTTCTAGAAGGTTCTCTTCTGCTCAAGTCCCAAAGCACGGTTACAATTATAGCCTACGCTTAGTCAGCGTAGGCTACAGGAAGCAATCGGCTAGCAAGCCGTCACAGTCTGAAAGTATCAATAGATAACTCTACCGTCTAGCATCGGTGGATCCAGGCGAAGTGTGGAGAGTTTCATCTCTGCGAAGGGAATATCATGGGTCAGATGCGACCATTCTCACGGCTAGGCGATTATGAATGCAATCTAGCCAAGCATTCCCTGGCCCCCATTCTGTTTCTCGTAGGAGCGCAGGAATAGGGAATGTTTTACAGACTGAAAGTACTGCCCGGGTGGCCCGGTTAATTGCGGTTTACACTTGGTTTGGAGCCCACTGTGAGGTATGAGGACTATACCAAGTTTCTGCTCCATAAAATAGAGTTTCAAAACGCACAGCCTTGAACAGCCTGCCGAAGCAGGCCGGGCGGGGGATGCACCGTAGGTGGTGTTGCTTATTCAACGCACATAATCTGTTACTACTCGGGACCGTTGGCAGGCGAGTCGTATGTGTTCCCGGAACGAAAGCTTTTTGTCAAAGTATACCCTGAGCCACTTAATAAGTTCCTTCGCAGTGACTTCGATGTTTCCTGTCTGTGATGGGGGCTCTACAAATTTTCGTTTTTTGTGGAAAATTATCAATTCAGTCTTTTGCATGTCGAAGAGAGCTCCGTTTCCTCTTGTCCAGACCAACGATAGTTCTAGCTGTTTCTGCAGCTTTGTCCGGCATTATTTCAATGTTCTAACTGATTAGAGGAATGCAGCATCATCACCGTAGCCAAAACTTCCACGCGATAGTCTTAGGAGTGGTTCTTTTTAGAGAAGAAATAAGATTGGTGAGATAGGAGATCCTTTTGGGAATCCGCACAGTATAGGTAACGGTTCAGTTGTAGCGTGGTTCAGGCGGATACGTACCTGCTGCCGCTCGAGAAAAAAGAGGAGACCCATTGGATGAGACTACTGGGCCAACTGGGCCAATCTTGGGAACGTAGTCAAGATATCAGACAGTTTGGAAGAAATCCATAAAATTTTCCCTTCACATCGACTGTGAGCAAGCCAGCCACCTTGATTTTTCCCACGCTCCACGCACATCACAGAGAAATGCAGTGGTAAGGTCAACGGCTGAACGTTTCCTAACTACACTACATTGGTGGGCAGGAATCTTATGTTTGAGTGCTAAGTAGGAAAAATGGCGGGCGATAAGCCGCTCAAGGCCTTTTCCTAGACAAAATGAAAGAGCTATTGGTCGATACGACTTCGGAAGTTTTCGGTCCCTTTTCTTGGATTTGAGGAGAACAATCACCGTGGTTGTTTTGAACGCGCGTGGATGGGTCCCAAAGTCGATGCAGTGGTTAAATAAATTGGTGATACGATCACCTAAGATCGGCAAAGTCAGACGCAATACATTAGTGGTTAGTTCTTTATCGGGGGTAGTTTGAATGGCTTGGCAGGTGGTTTTATACGCCTCTAGATTAGAAATTGCTATGCAAGGAATGCTACGGTATGAAACTGTAGGAGTATCCAGCTGTATATCTTCGGCTTCGAGGTGCCTGCACAATAAGGTCTCGCTTAATAGTTGAGCTTTGGCATATGGGTCAAATACCGGATTACTCAAGCTATTGCTACGGAGAGGTGGGGACTGATATCTAGGAGCGGCATTATGCCAACGGATAACCTTGTAGACATCAGTGAGTGACTATGAGCCTTCGATGTGCGATTTCCAGTTGATCTTCTTTGCCTGTCGGAAAACCCTCTGGGGTTCAAACTTTTCGAAAGATGCAGGGCCTATTTGACGAGCTCTAGAACAGTGGGAATGGGGTAGGCTACCATAGTTAAGGTAGGATCGATCTTACGACCCAGTATTTTTTTCTACCCGTTTCATCTGTTGCAGCCCATAAACCAGTGTCATTGGTCGAGAGAAGGCGAGCGAGGCAGACAAGACGACTTGGTGGTGTCGGCTCTGGATCAGTGTGAACGAGCTCCACAATGGCCACTCGCTCGTAGGGAGACTTAGATATCTTCCACGAAAGATTTTTCTCACTGTAACAGCTGGTAAGCCGATGTGCTTCCAGTAACCTTGGCAATTCAGCCTAGGCATGTCGATGATGTAAGAATCCCTCATATAATAAGCGGAACATTTACCTTTCCGCTGGAGGTGTGGATATATTAAGCGGCGTGGTAGGTTGGATACCTGTCTTACAGACTAGCTAGACTGCATCGCTGAGTCTCTATTTTTCTTAAGGATAACTCAGAGTCATTGGTGCATGATGGGTAGGAGACATATTCGTATATAAGCCTGGCTCTAAAGATAGTTGTGGTTTTTCTCTTCAGTTACAAAATATATTTACCTCTCGGCATAACAGCGCTTACGCTTCTTAAATCGGAACTATTACACTCATGAGTCGAAAGTGGCAGGAGAGCTGCTTCAACACCGTTTATTGCAGTAGAGCAGTTAGAAGATAAGCAGTAATTTCTGCTGCGCGTCGCTTTTTGACTCGTAGCACGGCATATAGCTCTGGGGGTAAACCGTTGCATTGTTGGCAGCTTTGCTTTTCAGAACTGGCACAGCATTTTTTCTCGGACGACTTCTTTTCTTTGGTTGAGCTCGCGGCTTCTATGGCGCACTCCAAGCTTTGCGTGGTCTGGGGATCGTGGTTGATCAGTCTGATGGGTTCGGCATCAATCATCTCACCATCGGGAAGGTTTTGGGACTTCCCTTGGAGCCAGGTCTATAACACACATAGACTTTTCGAAATTAGTGCGAGGTCTGATAGTTTTGAACAAGTTGATGCTCGTTCTTTGCTAATGGCAGTCGACTTGATATGATATTGCTATCCAATGCGGATGAACGTCTGTGCACCGTGACGTACTGGTTTGGAGCTTAAATCCGGACTTTCATAACATGCATAAATCCATCAGTGCATAAGTACGTGTAATCGCGGGGTTTACTTACCCCCGCTCATAAGATGAGCGGCCTGAGAAAGTGGTCATCGGAGGAGCGGGGGTAAGGAAACCCCGCGATTAGATGGAATAAAACCAACATAAAGCGCCACTCTAGAATGTTCTGGAAGTATGAAGATACCAGTATGTATAAACAGATGTATTTAACGATGTATCTATGTAACTTATCCATTTTACCAATTGATTTCCTGGTCAGCGCGAATTCTAGTGCTCACTTCATCTTGTCTTATTCTCCTTTCCAGATAATAGTCACCCTGCTCATCCTCATAATCTACTTTTAAAAGAGTACATACAGCCTATGGGGTGACCTTAAATTTTTGATATGTTTGCATTGTTTGTGCAGTTTGTTAGATTTTTAAAGGGGGGTTCTGGGCCTGCCTATGTACTGTAAGTATATCATTATTAGCTCTTTGTAGCTTCACGGTTCGCGAGTTTGGAGCATCAAGAAACTGCTTTCGAATGTATTTCTTAGATGAGGAATCTTAACTACAGGACAGGTGTTGCTGCCTTAATCGACATATAAAACATAGTTTGTCCCTATAATCAGAAAAAGACAAATGACAAAGACAAGCAGGAGGCGACAAAATAAATGGAAAATACGGTTGTTGTCAAGCTACACGGTTGGTGTTCATTTGAACCAAAACCAAATGAGTTCAGAACGAAGACGTTGGAAGTAGGAACCGGGTGGCGATGACAGCCTGAGGCAACAATATTCCTCTCTCACCTTGACCGTCCTCGTGTTCACTCGCAGTTATCTACTACTATCTGTACCCGCTGTTATTATACCACAAGAACACTGAGTCCTAACGAACTTTGTAAGCTAGAGCATGCTATTCCGTAGCATTCGCTCTCGATCAAGACTTTTCTGACATCCTATCACAACCTTTTGTTTGTCCCGAGGGTAAGATTTAGGTGGACGGGTTGGTGAGAATGAGGTTATCATGCGAATACACAGATCTGCTGCGGCTAGCTTGATGCCTTTTCTAAATGTCTCAGGGGGTAGCTATATGTATATCTTAGGATTTAGACTTAGTTTCGGTAGCACGAGGGGGCTCCGCACCTAGTGATTTGATTTTTGATCGACTCATCACGGCAGCTGTACACCCGTAAATAGTCATCTTTTAGTTGGCAATCAGTAGGAATACATGTAAATGGATCATCATCTCCCCAAATTATGCATAAATATATGAAATAATGATGTAAAGTCATGATGATGTAAGCCAACTGACTGCAGGACGAATAATTGGTGTTCATAGAAACACACATGGGGTTATCAAAAAATATGCTATTTCTTATTAGCTGAATCGATTTTTTCTATAGATCTGTATGCTGTCAACATACAATCATACTAGAACCCCCTGATAGATATAGAATTCTGGCATGAACTTTATTGCATGTGCATCTCGTAGTTAAGGCGAAAGAGATGATAAATATTGGAAGCAAATTTACCCTATACAGCAAGCTACCTTCTTTACCCCGGCGCCTTTGTACATACATGTGCATAATTTATAATTAATTCGTGTAATAAAACCAATATATGTATATACATATATGAAGCGAAAAGATCTACAATCAGAATCCTGGTTAGAGTCTTCGATAACAAGAACCCGAAACTCTCTTTCATGTATCTTTCCAGACTAATTGTATGTATTTCACCCAATTTGGATGACATAATTCAGCTGGAAAAAATTCTACTCTTTCCTCCATTTAGTGAGGAAGAGACAGGGAAGAGCAGTAGGTTTATTTCTTCTTGGTTTCTATTGAGGCTGATCTGATGATACTAGAAGTACCTGTGCTGCAATGAGAATCTCGAATTCATGAAAGTCTAAATTTACGTTCCCGCCCCGCCCCCACTCTACTATCGGAGAGAATTTACCCCCCCAAAGAAAACCGAGTTAGTCACTGAGATGTCGGCCGGCATATCGTTCTGTTGATTCTTCGTTTGAAATACAGATTTTGTCTCGTCACAAAAAAATTGCGAACGACACGAGGGCAATGTTGCCGTCGCAACAGCCTGTACCACGGCAAACCAAGTCCTTAAAAGGTTTAAACGGCTCTTCCTTGAGTAACCACCGTTTTTTCTCATCCGCGACCAGATTTATGGCAAAGCGATCATCTGAATGGAACATTCCTGACATTGATACCACTCCAAATATGCCAGGGACGCCTCCACCAAAATTACGAAAGAAAGTCAGGATTCTATATGGATTTCAAAGATCAATCTCGTCAAGCTCCTCTGAACAGACAAGTAGTCCAAAGCCTAACTCAAGTAGCTCCTATGGGAGTAAAACAAGCTCGTCATATATCAGTCTAGCTTCTGGTAGTATTTCCAGTACCCAAAGTCCATCCTCTCTCTCAAGTCCCTCGGCTGGAAGCCTATCATCAGTTGATCCAACGTTTTTGTCACCTGCTTCAATTGAAGTTAAAGAAAATGGCCCACTAGCCGCAGAAAAAAGGTATTTCGATTCCATTCTAGCTTCAATACACTCCAGTAACATACTGCAAAGGGAAAATTTTTTCTCCTTTAAGAAGGCCAATCATCTTTTAGATCAACCCTTAATCCCAGAAAAGTTAAGAGATGAAACCTCCGTATCATCCGATGCCCTATCTTTAAAAATAAGTCAGCAGGTGACTTTCGACTTTTGGGCTGAGATGCCACATGAGATCGCTCTCCAGATTTTTGCACAATTAAAACCGAAAGAATTAGTTCGGGCGTCTGCTGTCAGTAAAAGGTTCCGTGAACTCTGCTATGATGGACAACTATGGACAACATTTGATGCATCAGAGTTTTATACAGAAATAACTTGCAATTCTATAGCAAAAATACTCAAGGCCGCCAATCCATTCATCAAAGATCTCAATTTACGTGGCTGTGTTCAGCTGGAGTACGATAGATGTACTGATGTATTACCAAACGTATGTAACAACTTGAATCATTTAACGCTAGAGGGATGTCGGAATCTCTCATCTTCAACAATACATGACCTCTTTCGAGTCAATAATAAGCTGATGACGTTAAATCTCACTGGTCTTGCAACTGTTACTAATACTACCTGTAAAATCATCTCCCAAAGCTGCCCCTGCTTAGAAATGCTGAATATTTCGTGGTGTACACAAATCGATTCTCGTGGTCTCAGAATGATTGTTCAAGAATGTAAGCAACTAAAAGATTTGAGAGTGGGAGAAATCAAAGGACTTGGTGCATCCGAATTTGCTCAAGATTTATTCGAGACCAACAAACTTGAAAGATTTGTCATAGCTGGCTGCATTGATTTCACAGATCAGGCTCTTCGAATTTTGATGCAAGGTACAGACCCTGAAATTGATATTTTAACTAATATTCCGTTGGTACCGGCACGTCGACTTCGTCATCTAAACATGAGCCGTTGCCAGCGAATAACAGATTCTGGTATTAAGGCCCTTGCCCACCTTACTCCTAATCTTCAGGGCCTTCAACTAAGCGGCTGCGGGCGTATCAGTAACGACGGACTCTCAAGTGTCATAGCAACAACCCCAAGCCTCACACATCTTGAATTGGATGAAATATTCGGGCTTACAAACGCATTTTTTGTGAAGCTTTCTCAATCACCATGCGCGCCACATCTTGAACGTTTATCTATCAGCTACTGCGAAGAAGTTGGCGATGACGGAATGCTCCCTGTATTTCAAGCTTGCACGAGCCTTAAAAGCGTCGATATGGACAATACCAAAATAAGTGATCTAATTCTTACTGAGGCAGCCTCAATGGTTCACTCCCGGCGAGAAATTGTCAATATTGATAAAAATGATCCCTTTATCGGCCTGCGTCTTGTTGTATATGATTGCCCCAATGTCACGTTGACTGGTGTTCGCAGAATTTTATCTCATAACTTAGCAGTCAGCAAGCCAAGCACAGACGGAGTGGTGAATAATACTGAGCTCATTGGCCTCAAATGCTTCTTTCGATGGCAAAATACGGTTGACGAGCACACTAAACGCCTATTAAAAAAAAAAATAGCTGGAGCAGATAATCTGGAGAAATTGTGGAGCAATTGGATGATGGTCAGCGGAAACAATGGAAACGCGGAGCGAGGATTAAGAAGAGCACGAGAGGCACAACTGATGCACGTTGATGACGAAAGTGGTACCACTCAACGACATAGACGACGTCGACGAGCATGGAGTAGTGGCTGTACGATAATGTGAAGAGTCTATCGAAGATATTTGTGACGTGTGAATAAAAGTGGCCGAGGGAAAAAGATCTTGGTAGATCTGGCGTTAGGGATGGCTTTCATGGTTATAAGTAAATTAGGCTTTTGTATTTTTTGTTGCAGTATATAAGGGATTCCAGGCAATGCTTTTGCGGGCAGACTGAGCATAGTTAACGTGGAATAACGAAAATTTCGTTATCAATTTGACTTGCTTCTACAGCCACAAGCATGTTAGGGTGGAGTGACTAAAAACTCGATTGCTACACTCCGTCTTTTTTCATCGCTTACAGGACAACTATAGTAGAAATTAAAAGTTATTAAGCCCTTTCATTACATCCGATCGGATGGTGTGGTGATGCATCATACAGGCCGTTCGCCTAGCACACCTTGGGTGTCTACATCTTGAACCCTTACTACAGACAAGCGAAAGCAGAATCAGGTACAGTACGACCCTCAATCTATGCATCGCGCATGACGCTCTATGTTGACACGGTGGGGAAGCATAACCACACGACTATAGGTTTCTCACACTTTTACATCCGTTCAAGGGTAGGTATTCCACGTCATGCCATATTATGTGGCCATAAAATTCAATAAAGTATCACTTTTTATTCCCATCTGTGAGACTCAGGTCAAGAATTTCTTACAATATTTGGTCTCGTGTGATGTTTATGGCACGTTTGTAACTGCTAAATCAATAAGAGACAGGATTTACGTCGAAATTTTACCTCGTAGCATTACACATGTACCCTGTTGCCACGGTAGAAATTGAAAGTGGGTAAAAATGGATACAGATATTGCTTCAGGGATATGACCCTGCTAGCGTGAGAGCTAGCAAAGTTTAAAACAGATTTGACTTGTGAATAATAAGGCTAAAATATACACAATTTGGTTTAATAGTACATGTAGCTTTGTCACCACAATCAGAACTTTTACCCTTATATTAGAGAGACTAACTACATTTATCAAATGAACAAATCTTACATTCTCAAGGTCGATCTTTTAGCTGACAGTTTGCATTTCGGAACTGATTATTTGGATAGATGGATTCATCTCAGGTTTCACCCTCTCCACCTCAAAAGGAAGCATTTTTCTAGAGATCAGTCTCTTTTAGTGAGCTCAAGACTTAAAAATCATGAGTAAATACGAATGGATTCCATCAGGTTTACGGGCTTCACGATGCCGGTAAAAGCCTTAAGGAAATTGCGAATCAGCTACGCATTGTGCCGCAGGTGCCGCAGGAAAGTCACACTAAAAAGAAAAGGTAGTTCGCTAGTCCTATCTTCTGAAGATGTGGACGAGATAGAGAGTTTTGTGAAGTCATCTTCAACAAATTGAAGAATGACATATCTCGAACTCGCCGCTGGACCTTAAAGACATTTAGATGTCAGCGAAATGGTAATCCAGAGTCAGCTTCGGGCAAGAGGCTATCGGCGCCACCCTGCACACAAGAAATCTCCGGTGTCTGAACAAACCAAGAGAGTTCGCAAAGAATGAGCTAAAGCTCACGTTCACTTGGCTGTCGAAATTTGGATGTCCTTTCTTTAGACCGACGAAACCTGGGTGAAGGATGGTGAGCATTCAAGAGAATGGATTACTAGAAAGGTAAATATTTTGCTCTATGATGTTTATCATATTCTTGGACTTTCATTGTAAATTAGACCAGCGAAGAATACAACATCAACTGCGTTAGTGAAAAGATAACAATAGAATCGGCTGGATGCTCTAGGGTTACTTTGCAGGTCCGGAGAACGGTCCCTGCCTATTTTTGGAGAAAGAATGGGGTTCTATTGATTCTGAAAAGTTTTATTAGAAGATAGGTACCTCTAATCCATGAGATGGTCTCCATGCAGCCCTGGCTCTCCGTGATGCGGGACAATGCTCCTCCTCACGAGGCAGCCAGGACGATGGAAGGGATGGGGAAAGGGTCATTACTCCTGTTTCTTGGCATCCTAACCCCCCAGACCTTAGTCCGATAGAGGCTGTTCGGGAAAGTATGAAATACTACATTCAGCTCAACTATCCAATTCTGGGCAGCGGAAAACAACGATCTCGATGTACACTTCGACTGGTTGTGAAGGAAGCGTGGGACTCTGTGCCATCTGAATACCTTGTCAAACTCATTTAGACTATGCCAGCCATATTTCAGGCGGTTGTATATTCTGATGGGGGCGACAAAGTGCCGAAGACTGAAGGTTCACCTGCTTCTGTTGTTGTTACTATCTGTAAATCTTTGTCTAGATCTGATGATTGCATAAATATTTCTATAGTGTATCATATATGAATTAGGCTTAGCTTAGAATAATTGACCCACCTACAATTTTACAATTTCTCCGTAGGATGAATTCATCATACATACATTTCTTGCCAAGACATTTCATAAATACGGGGGATAAACTCGATTCGGCGGTAAGTCATGCCCTATTAGGTTTAGACTATATCGCTTATACCCCTACTAGAGGCACCTCCTACAATTTCTACCATGGCAACAGGTTACATGTTATTAAGTTATGAG
>JAATOF010004428.1:0-18481 GCA_013170925.1 Podosphaera leucotricha | reverse complement strand
TGACACCTTTGTGGAGAGCCTCAGCCCAATTCGTTAATGATCGTGCAGATACTTTCCATATTCATATGAAGATTGACCAGAGAAACCTCATGGGAGGAAAATTTAGCCCTGCCACCCTGTACGGCACAACGCTAACCTGTTCAGCACTGATAGGCTATTTTATATGGGGTAATGCCCTGTAAATATAATACATGTAATTGGACTTTGAGCAAGTTCTACCCCTGCATACCTGTAAAACCGTACCTGATGGCCCTGATAGCAACGTCTAAGAATAGCAGAATTGCGTAGCTCACCCATAAAGCTCAGTCGGGGTCCAACTACGTTCACAGCATTCGCGTGCATTACCAGTAACCAAGAATTGTTTATTGATCTTTTAATCCATTTATACCAAAAATGCCATCGCGCGGAGCTGCTGCTATTCTCCATCTGAGTGGCATCGTCTCCTTCTCTCTCTCCTTCAAGTACTTATCCAATGATACCTCTTTTGTAAGCGACACTTATGGATGGCATTGGAAGTTCTTGACAATATTGGGCCTGGCTGTATCCTTCGCAACTTTCATCTTTGGACTCTTAGCAGACATCACTTGCTCGCCTTTACCTTTCTACATTAAGAATAAGCTAGCTCTATGGAGTACACCACTCGAAGCCGTGATCACTTTTCTCTACTGGGGCTTGTACGTTGTCGACAAAAATCTAGTCGTTCACCCTGATCTTAGCATATCACCACTTGCAGACATAGGATTCCATGCCATGCCATCGGTATTTCTTATAATAGATTTCATATGTTTCTCTCCCCCATGGGATATTCGTCTTTACCACGCTTTGGGGATGAGTTCTACTATAGCAGTTTCGTATTGGACTTGGGTAGAGCATTGCTATTCATATAATGGATTGTATGCCAGCTTGAAATCCCCAAGTATTTTGAAAAGTACTAACTTACTACTGCAGTTACCCGTATCCTTTATTCGAACTGCTCAACAAAACCCAGCGAATCTACCTATTCATGGCGTCTGCATTAACAATGACTACAAGCGCTATGATAATACAATATTTCTACAATCAGATTAACAAAAACATCATAAGAAAGAAAGATAGTAAGATTAATTAATTTGAAATCACTTACATTCGTATTTTTGGTCTTATTTCCACCACCTTGCGGTATTCATTTACAAATAATCACAATCAAGGCATGGTGGCACAGTCGCAATCCCAAAAAACCGAAAGACTTATTAGGTAATGGTGAATCCTTGAAAAATTAGTCAGAACTTAACTCTTAGATGTCTCCCAATTTCAAGACTAGCCATTCAAAGAGTCTGAAATGTGCTCGAGAGGCAGTCTTCTGCTCATCGTTATCCTTTGTGCGCGATTTATGGAGAGCAGCGTTAACATCTAGCTTGGTAAGCAATTTAGTTTTGCTCAGTTTTGTGAGTTTCTTTGACAGGGGGTAGTGAATAGCGTTTAGCACTTGATATGGAGTTTAGGGCTCAATAATAAATATAAACCTTATACCTACAAACACTACTGGGCCCTTGCAGGGGAAGTACTAGTACGAACGTACTTCTTATCTAGTACATCAGTCAAAATCTTTTTCATGTCTAACAATTCATCTCTAGATATTCCGTGAAGGGCTCCCCACGATTTCTCTTTTTTTGGTTCAAACTTTATCCCATTTGGGAATATTTCTATTATTCTTTCCTGAAAAGATCGGCATATTTCTTGTGTCGAAGAGTGAGCTAATTAAGGTTTGGGGGAGATTTCGCATCTTGTGTTTGAGCCCCTATCTGCGCTAATGTCACGGCAAATATCTTTCATAATTACTTCATTGATTCAATGCACTGTGTAGGTTATAAACCTTGCGGCAGTCTTCGGCTATTGACTCGTTTCCGCGTGAGTGCGTTAAGAATGGGGTAGAAATGATGATAACGCTTCATCTCTGAACTATTTACACTCAGGTAGGTCCGTAAAGAAATCGGCCAGTTGCTATATGTATATGCATAGTATACCGTGCGTAGCTGTCCATTTGTTTCGGTCGATGTGATTGCAGGTATGGGGCCTTTTTACGGGCACTACATTGTGAGGCTGTCGTATCTGAGAACTGGCTGGTACTTGGTAAGGGGAACCGAGTTTATTGGTTTTGGCATGGGAGAGGGATGCTGATTGTTTAAGACCTATAGCTCATGTACCTCTTGCTCTATCTTAAGTTTCATGTCCGTGATGACCATGTCGGGTTAAATATCTTAATTATTAGCTCGGGATTATCTTTTCCGGCATGTAAATCTATAATTAAACATGTTTAAATCTGCTATGAAGCTACATCCTTTTTATTTCTATTTCTTGGGTCTTGTGTCACGGTTCAGCAATTGGCGCTCGAGCAACTGTGTGCCTAAATGTGGTTTATATTTATCTATAAAGCAGAGAACCACATCTAGTACTAAAGTGACCTATTTATATGTTGTATCCTATGAAACACCAAGTGTAATTCTTCCACTCGTATGTTCGAGAAGATACCATTGACCCAACCTAAGTCTGAGCATTACCCCTGCCGACCGTCACTATGGAAACTGGAATAAGCGGCTACAACTTAGCCGAGACATTAGCGTATGATGATCATCATACGCTGCAGGAACATAGCGGCTTATAAGCCGTCACATCATGTAGGTATTTTCGAAGACTGACCTTATTTGATAGAATACCACGTTTCGAGTCTTTTTTTCAAACTTATGGCTCATGTTTTGTTGAGAAATTTCACGAACTTTTAATTTCATCAGGATTGTAATCCTTTGCAGCTGTATCAGTTGCAAAAGAGCCTAGGGTGCTGACTCCTAGCACGGTGAACACATATACCTCATGCGTGTCGCTCAAGAGAAGATTATAGAAGGTTGTCGACTAATTATTCACTGGGAATACAACTGAACACGTGACAGAAATGGCTCAGTTGACTTTGGATGCTCTACAATACTTTTACCTAAGTCTATTGGGCCGACGTAAATTTCAAACTATTTCTTAAAAAGAGAGATGATTCCTTCAAGATCTTCTAAATCTCTTATCTCAACATCTAGTTTTTCAGATGAACTCACTCGGTCGACCTCTCAAACTGCTTATAGCCAAAGCTCAGGTGTATCTCATACATCACGTCCAAAAAGTAGTAGCCAAAGCATTACTAGCTATCACTCACAAAGTGCACCTTTTACCATCAGTGGTAATGAGCCACAAAAAATTATCTGTGCAATTAACGAAGCTCGAGGTATTCCCCCCACTACTGGGCTAGCATTTGTGAATATATGTACTGGTGAAGCAGTATTGAGTCAAATTTGTGACAACCAGTTCTATGTCAGAACACTCAACAAACTTAAAGTTTTTGAACCCTCTGAGATTCTGATTGTTTCTACTCATGGTCCGCCAAACCCCAAGTCGAAGATATATATGATAATAGAGGAGAATATTACTGGTACAAAAATAACTACTGTCGATCGCAAGTATTGGTCAGAATTAGCAGGGCTAGACTACATACAGCAGTTAGCATTTCAAGAAGACGTCGAGGCGATTAAAGTTGCTATCGGCGGGAATTATTTTGCAACATGTTGCCTTGCTGCCGTGAGAATTTCTGTATCCAAATTTATCCTTGATTCTTATCGAGATTTTTAGGTGCTCAAGTACGTTGAACTTAAACTTTCTCTCACATTTGCATTTCACACTCTTCGGATTAAATATCAACCATCAGAGGATTCTATGATGATCGATTCATCGACAATTCAATCTCTGGAGTTAATTCAAAATTTGCAGGATTCAAAATCAAAAAACTGTTTATTCGGACTCATGAATGAGACCTTAACACCTATGGGCTCAAGACTTCTAAAAAGCAATATAATACAACCGTCAACTCGAGCAGATGTTCTCACACAACGTTATGAAGCTCTCCAAGAATTGACCACTAAAGAAGATGTATTTGTCCAAACGAGAAAAGGTTTGTATGAACCTTATGGTTTCAGGATTAAATTTTAATGAGTAATCTAGCTCTTAAATCTGTTCACGATATAGAGAAGCTCCTTAGTAGCGTAAGTTGAGATAAAAGTAGCCTGAGTTTTTGTTGACTGAACAGCTGATTATTATACCGACCAAACCCGACATTCGCTATTCTGAACAGTCTATTAACAATATCCTCTTGTTGAAAAAGTTTGTGAAAACAATTCCACTGCTCTACGAAGCCCTAGAAACCGTTAGCTCTGATCTACTATCGGTGATTCGCGAAAACTGCCGTCCAGAGAATATATATCAAACGGCAAAATTCATAGAGGAGACAATAAATGAGGATGTTACATATCAGAAAACCCCACTTGATTTACGTAACCAAAGGACCTATGCAGTGAAGGTGTGTGTCAAAACCATAATTTTTCTTTGTCTTATTCGAAATTTCTAGTCAGGAGTTAGTGGTCTTCTAGACGTTGCTCGTCAAATTTTCAAAGAAGCCACAGATGATGTTCACCAACATATCACTGATCTAAATCGTGAGTGTTTAGTGCATAACACTTAATCCATCTTATTTTTGACAGCTCCTAGAGCAATTTGAGATGAACGCTGAGACCCGGTATGATAACTCTCGGCGTTATTATTTGCGTGTATCAGAAAATGAATTCAATGGTCAACTACTTCCTGATATTCTGATTAATCGCTATCGAGTGAAAGGTAACATAGAATGTCAGACCTTGGATCTTGTGAAATTAAATCAAAGGATTGAGGATTCGCATCAAGAAGTTGTGCTCATGAGTGACAAAAAAATTCAAGAACTAATTGATAACATCCGAGGCGAAATACCTACTCTGTTCCGAGTCTGTGAAAGCATTGCCATGCTAGATATGATGGCAGCATTCGGTCAATTAGCTATTACGAATGATTACGTTAGACCAGAGATTACAGACTGTATCGCTATTAAATCTGCTCGCCATCCATTGAGAGAAAAAGTAAGGGTAGGCTACTTCAAGTTAATAATGCTAGTTGACATATATCTAGATTCATCCCGAGAGATTTGTTCCCAATGATGTTTATGCTAGTCCACAAAAGCGCTTTCAGATTGTCACTGGGTGCAACATGAGTGGCAAAAGCACATATATTAGATCGATTATCTTGATGGCCGTTATGGCTCAGATTGGAAGTTTTGTCCCAGCATCTTATGCTTCATTTCCTTTGTTTAGCCAAATATTTGCACGAGTCTCCATAGACGATAGCATTGAGGCAAACGTTTCGACCTTTGCTTGGGAGATGAAAGAGACGGCCTTCATCTTAAGGCAAGTCAGAGCCGTATTTTTAACGAAGGGTAGGATTTTAAGCTGATGTTTACTGGTACAGAAGTATTGATAAAAGTAGCCTGGCCATTTTTGATGAGCTAGGTCGAGGTACAAGTAGCCGGGATGGCCTTGCTATTGCAATAAGTATCTCTGAAGCCCTAATTGAGAGCAGGGCCATGATCTGGTTTGCTACACATTTTCGAGAGCTTGGTTAGTCTAGTCCTTCGATTTTCTCTCCACACTAAAAAAATTACAGCGCAAATTCTTTCTGAACGCCCAGGAGTCATTAACTTACACCTTGCTGTTGATATGAGCGAGCAAAATACTTTGAAAATGTTATATAAAATTGGAGAAGGATTTGCCAAAGACGAACATCATGGGCTCTCACTAGCAAAGATAGTAGGTCTCCCTCCGCTAGTATTAGAAGTGGCCGAACGGGTTTCCAAGGCATTAGATGCGCAAGCTGCCGCAAAAAAGAAATCATCTAAGGCGTTTGCACTTGCTAGGAGACGAAAGCTAGTTCTAGGTCTCAAGGAAACTTTGAAACAGACAGAAAATGGTTCGATGCACGATGAGGTATTACTTGATTGGCTGCGAAGACTACAAGAAGAATTTGTATGCCGTATGGATAATATCGAAAACGAAGCAAGAAGTAGTGAAGACGAAAGGGAAGCATCTACTAGCTTTGAATCCGATCAAGATGAAAACTCAGAGAGAGATCAGTAGCAAGATTACATGTATCGAGATAATCATGTCCTCAACCATAGGACTTCAAATTAATTGATCAGCTCTATTGTGTCTCCCATATTACTCCTATTGTGTTAACGCTTTTAAATGAGATTCTAATAAGGCATTTATATTTCGAGCTAATACTCTAAATTAGTAACTACAGTCATAACTTTTCTGAAAGTATACATTCGAATGTTTAGAATAAAGGTTTCTGAATAACCTTACCCATACTTTTTAGGCGTACGGGACCTTGAAGCACATCAGAATTTAAATATACACGAATTACATGTATATAGGTAGTTCAATTCATCAGAATGATGCTAAGTTTAATGCTGAAGGGGCCCAAGAAAACCGAAATTTTTCAATACTGGACATAAACCAAGCTCGGTGGCTTCACTGACGTGGAATTCAGTCACGCCATGATGAATTCATCTCCAAAGGCTAGTTCAAAGAGATCTCTTCGGGATGTTTGATAATATCATATTTTGCACCTTCATTCTTCCTATAATTGTGGGACGGCGTGACTGTAAGTTGGGGTTTTATTACAAATATAAATAACCTAACAATAGACTACTGCTTTCTCTCAATATTCTACCAAAAAAACCAAGCTGAACTACCAAAGAAAGAAAGAAAGATCGCGAAAAAACTGAGACTGCCTTGGAGAAGAGAGGAGAGATTCCCGGCTAGTTAGCTATTGTTTGAATTCAATGGCCATATCTTCAAGGTATTTGAAGTGCGAGAAATAGTAGGTGGAATTATGATCCGCCGACTTACTTCAGAGTTCTGGACCATGAAAATATCATTACATGGTGAACTTTTAAGAATCTTGATGAATTCGAAGTAAAATCACGCTTTCCGCTCTGGAATCTTATAAGCTACTCTCTTCCGGTTGTTAGTATTTTATTTATAATTTCGAAAGAAGAGGCTATCTAGATACCTGTCTCTTTATGACTTCACTAGATCGGGACATCCTCTCAGGCGCTGAGCAGGCTGGAGTAACTAAATTAATACTGTAGTCCGCCAAATATGTTTCTCATTATTCAGTCACTTCTCTCATGCTTTATCATACCGCAAGTATAGACGGACGGACCTGCCTATTAAATATTAAAATCATTTCCAGACTCAAGGTAGTCTAGCTCGTACTAGCTTAATATCCGCACGCAATTAAGAACTTCACCTAATTTTCTGATATACCGTATAGTCCACGATACCTTCACGTGCAACCTAAATCAAAACATTTCGTTCCTCATACTTGGCAGTAGCCAAGACTTTATTTACTTTTTTTCCAGCATCTTTCTCGACTATCGGATCCAAAAAGAGGCTGAGTTGACTTTCATCTAAGAAAATTGCCTTTTTTTCAATTTGATTTGGTCGGTTTTCTGTAGGCTTTAGCTAATTTCAAGCGCTTCTGACGATGCACTGCTAACAGAAGAGATCTTTTAATCTTCGGTCTGCTTAAAACCTTGTCTTCTAAGTGATCTGGCGACAATTCTAACTGAATTCGGTAAAGAGAGGGTTAGAGCAAGACCTTGGGCAATCTTGACTGCCATTCTGGAACCTTAAGAACGACTTTTCTTGCAATCAATTGATCTTCCCGAGCTCCTAATTTACGGAGATGGCCAGTCTTTGGATTGTTCGGCAAACTTTCATCAACCAGTGTGTCAAGGGTTGATCGATTATTTATACTGCATTTCTATCATTCTTTTCATTCGAAAATAGTAAGCATTCCATCTATCTGATATTCAAAAAGGTATCAATTCGTATTTTGGATCGAACTGCATTGTGAATGGGATTTTGAAACAGGATACTGGCGGTGTAGTAAATACGACGATCGTTAGTCACCATCTCAACACTTCGAATTATAATGATATTTTTGCATCTTTTGAGATATGTTTGTTGCGCGGCTAGAAATATTTAGTTCAATCTAAATAATGGAGTAGAAGTAGAGTTCTGGTGGTTATTGAAAGCCAGACAAAACGATTGTGCGATTTTATGCACATACAAAAGGATCCAAGTAAGAGAAAGTCACGATATTCGCAACCCCCTGAAATCTTGGTTCACCGCTTTCTGAATGCTGAATCTGTCAAGCGGCGAGCAACAAATACGTGAGCCCACCTCATCACCATCACATCACCTGCTTGCCGACATCATAGATCAACACCGATCCTCCTAAAATCTCTTGTCGTA
This sequence comes from Podosphaera leucotricha, assembly GCA_013170925.1. Classification (NCBI taxonomy): domain Eukaryota; kingdom Fungi; phylum Ascomycota; class Leotiomycetes; order Helotiales; family Erysiphaceae; genus Podosphaera; species Podosphaera leucotricha. Next base: position 10,283 of record JAATOF010004428.1, on the reverse strand, counting down.
AGTCAAACCAGCAAAAAGCATGCGGTGATACGATTATTAGTGTTAATTTAAGTCTTCGAGCTGCTTGTAAGTCCTACATCATTCTTTACGAACTTGTATAACATATCTACAAACTCGTGCAATTTCGCATCAAAACTAGCAGTGATTAACCATTAACTTCTTCCTGAATGGATCTTCAACTACTTCGAAAAATGGCTAGACACCAAATGATGATGGTCTAGCTTGACTTCACCAAATTTTTTCATCAGAATCAGCTCTGCTCGGGATAATCATTTGCTTCTACACCTTTGCGCGCATGACTCCCGTGCTGATGTTGAGTTTGAGCGAGCAAATTTTCAAAAGGAGATGGCATTTCTCTACCTTGTCATCCTATACAGCGCATATTTTGCAGCTATCAGACCTTGCTCCGTTCGAACTAGTAAAGTCTAAGTATCACCGACAGCTACAGGCCCTAGATGCTATTGATGACGCTGCTCCCTTAAAAATTAACACCTTTCCACATCTCACATTAAAGCTTAAAGCTAGAACGGGAGACTTGACTGAAAGAGTAATTCGAGCCGGCTGGAGAGCCGCAGGGGTTTGTTCATTTTACCTAGAGCCAGTTGTTCTCTCAACCCCAGTTCAGGCTCTGCAATCAGCTACACCACTTTGTTTTCTCCCGAAACTTCATTTCATAGATTTCCCTTAAGTTCTATAATGATCCCAGAAGTTGCTTGAACAGAAGATTATTTAGGTCCTAGTACTTATAAAGCTAATGCGTAATTATCAAGCCAAAAAATTAAATCTACGTTAACCCAAATGAGCGCCTCGAGGATATCGAAGCGATCGAGCTGACAATGGATGGAATTATCAGAAATAGAAGACATACAGGTAAACTTAAGTAAGAACAGAAATCAATATAGATTTAGGTGTAGTTGTAGGGAACATGTAATTGCATCTCTGTGGGTCTAGTCATGACGTTCATGGTGGGCGAAAGTGTAGTTGAGTTTGAAGACATAAAATATGAAGATTATTCATGGGATCCACAAGTGGGTTAATTAGCAATTTAAATTTCACAAAGAGTAATGAAGGGTGTGTGTGAATGAACACCACGTACATGTACATGAACCTTGCACTTCCCCAGCACCTCTTCATCATCCGACTCCAAGTTTCTGCGAGAGATGTGACCTTAAAAGCTTCGGATCTCAGGTAAAGGGGGTGTGGATGTATAGGCTGGTGAGGTCTTGGTAAAAGTCTGTTGCTTGCACACATAATCACCATTTTAGCTGAATTTCGTCAATCAAAACAGTTCACGATGTGCTTTTCAAAAGCAAACGTGAACCCAAGTTCCTTTTTGCACCTTTATCTGGACAAGTTGAAATCTGCCATTAAATATTAGTACAGCAATTGAATGAAATTATGTTGATTTTTTATCACTTTTAAATCTAACATGACACGTGTAATCATTATTATATCTAGGGATTTAGCTTCATAAGTGAGTTGTAAGTTTTGTCATCCAACCCAAGAACATTCGAAAAGGCATAAGAGAAGTCCTACGGTCCGAGATCAATCATGCCTCGACGACCGCATGCTTCTCTCATTATGATGATAGTTTTATTTGCATTTTTTAGCTTCATCTTGTTCTCAAAGTATCGGAAGCAAGCCGACAACGTTCCACCAGACTCTCTACCTTCCAACCAGAACGCGATTACTATAGACCAAGGAATCTTGCATGGAGAAGCAATGGCGCCAAAGCTTGAAAATGCGACTGTGAAGTAAGTGTTTCTCAATGGAAATTCCAAGTACTGAGCTGAGTTTTTTATTAGAGCAGAACTTGGTCGTTCAGCGTGGAAGTTGCTCCATTCCATAATGGCTAAGTTCCCTGATAAACCCACCGAAGAAGACAGCAAAGCTTTGGATGCCTTTATTCATCTATTTGCCCGCTTATATCCATGCGGTGACTGTGCCAGGCACTTCCAAAAAATATTAGAGCAATTTCCTCCACAAGTTGCATCAAGGTCCACTGCAGCAGTTTGGGCATGCCATGTACACAACCAAGTCAACAAAAGTTTAAAGAAAAGTTTATTTGATTGCTCCAAAATTGGAGATTTCTATGATTGTGGTTGTGCAAGTGACGAACCTAAAAACTTAACCATGGCGCCATGAGAGACGGTAATTAGATTTAGTATCTGACCATGGTAACTGGAGTTTACACCGGCGATAAATTAGAACCCTGCCCAAAATTAATGTTGTGTTCTTCAATGGGTGTTTGTAAGCTATGAATTAAAATGTACATGTAATTAGTAGCTAACCCGGCTAGTGATCCATTTATCACGTGCACTTCACCTGCTTGACGTGTGCGTTACAACAACAAAGTCTCACGTTGCCTATATACTTACGAGCCCACATCACCATCACATTCACCCAACTAGATTAACAAGGATAGTAATGATGGAGTTCAGTACTACAGGAATGTTAAACGAAGGTTTGGGTTATGTTTCCTTTAACAGCTTGTAAAAAACTAACTGACGTATATAGATGGCATCCACATTGATATGGATCGTCTGAAGAAAGGGGAAGTGAAGTGAGCTTATAGATACTCTATTTTTGAGATTTACTGATGCTGTGTATAGTCTGGGGACCTCGATGTATGCTACAGAAATACCAAATAAATAAATCCATCCAGTTAACAACAAGAAAGCATGGCTGTAAACTTTAAAGACGGGGTCATCTTAGGTTCGAGAAAAGGAAAAAATTGTCAAAATTGAGCTGAGAGCTTATGATGATACAGGCGCAGATAGCAGAACAACCACGGGGTCCTATATTGCAAACCGGGTTACTGACAAACTCACACAAGTTCATGATACCATCTGGTGCTGTAGATCAGGCTCTGCTGCAGATACTCAAGCGGTTGCTGATATCGTTCATTATCAGCTGGGAATGTACGGTATCCAGAACAATAGACCCCCAACCACTCAAACAGCGGCTGCTATGTTTCAGGAATTGTGTTATGAAAATAAAGACAGATTACAGTGCGTCTTGCATCACAGTTTAGTTTATCGGGGAATCTCTCACTGACCTTTTCGAAAGCGCTGGTTTAATAATTGCGGGATGGGACGAGCGGCACGGAGGGCAGGTTTACTCCATTCCTCTGGGGGGTTCTTTACACAAACAATCATATGCTATTGGCGGCTCGGGCTCGACATACATTTATGGATATTGTGACGCCAATTGGAAGGAAGGTATGGAAGAAAAGGATGCAGTGAGTTTTGTAAAAGGAGCTCTACAAGAAGCAATCAAATGGGACGGTAGCTCTGGCGGTGTCATCAGGATGGTAGTTCTTACTGCTAAAGGCGCAGATAGACATCTATACCTACCAGACACTAATTATGCTGTGCGTCATCAGTAAGCTCATGGTATAGAATTAGTTACATGTATTAAAGTGATATACGCCTAAGAATCAATCAAACCCGAAAATCTCATACGCCAAGACAAAATATGCCCGCACTATCAGTTAGGTTTCTTCATTCAACCCAATAAGCAAATATAGCCCACGTGATAAAGGTTTTCTGATTCAGACAAATGATTGGTTGATCGACGTCAACACCATATTGTCGCTCGGAACGTTGTTCCAAGGTCTCAGACTTGACTTGCCCGCGATTTCTTAATCTATGACACCTAATTCTAAACTTCAGGTACTGTAAAGCCCTTCACTGCGGATAATAAATTCTGCTTCGGCGAATACCTGGGAACGCTACAGGTTAGCTGTCATCAAGAAAAGCTTATAATATCATTGATCCAATTATTTTCGTTAATTGTCTGACGTTCAACACTAAGTCCCATCAAAATTCAACAAATCTGGGGCGCTACCATCAAAATATTACGAGATTATTTAGTTACTCTAATCAAAATCTTCAACTCCTCTTCATTTGAAAACCGAGCCGATAATTCGAACTCATGCAGTACAATCTGCCTAGCGCCTGTCACATTTCAAATGCTCTTTCGCGACCTCCAATATCTACATCATTCAGCCTGTTTACACACGAAAGCTTTTCATATCAAAGCTAATCAATTTTTAGTTGCCTGTCGACTCATCCTCATCGCATATTTAGGTGGATATGGCTACAGTTATCAATGACTTCATGCCAGACCCCTCGCGCTTTCATACTCATACCATGTTAGCAAGGTCTGATCAACAGCAACCTTCTACTACAGAAGTGCAATTTCTCAAATCGGTTCACTTACCAGAAGAGGTCCCCCGCAGTCCTCGACCACAACCAACGACTACGCTAATACCAACCAGTACTCCTCCATCGAGTACGGATTGCGCGGTACCACTAGGAACTCCAAAAAATGTAGAACATGCAGAAAATGATAAAAACGAAACTTTTTTAATTCAGACAGCGCCTCTTTCACCCCCATCAAGCTCTAGCTCAGTTCGTGCTAGACAACGACTAACAAGTCAAGAGAAATACGTTCGAGGAGCATCTCTCACGGCTGGACTTCCCCAGCGTCCACTGGATGATATCAGAACGAAGCATACATCTAGTCCCTCTTTGAATTCAGCTCGCACATCCACCGTTGTTCGATCGCCTGCGTCCTTAGATGATGTTCAAAATTATGGAAAAAAGACCATTAAAATCCGGGATTTGGCGCACATAAAGAGCTTTGCTCTAAAAGAATTATCTTGTCAGGGAAAATCCGCGCCACTAATGAGAGAAAATTTTACATACGAAATAAGCGGGATGCCTATTTCAGATGTAATTGAAATGGTCGCGGGACTTATAACAAAAATTATAACAACCAATGACAGACAACACGAAAATTTGAACTCTTCTTCACCTTCTTCACCTTCTCATGAAGAAACTGAAAATAATAATGAACGTACACCAAGTGTACTTGCTTATCATGGAAAGAATGTACCTAGCATAACCATACTAAGTTATTTAAGTCGAATTCATAAGTATTGCCCTACAACTTATGAAGTATTTTTAAGCCTCCTAGTATATTTTGACCGGATGACAGAGAGGATCAACGCGGCTCCCATGAAGACCATAAACAGGGAAGCCTCTGAGGTTGAAAAAAAAGGGACTCCACAACGCACGGTTGAAGGATCCAAAATTTGTGATAACAAGGATATATCATCCAAAAGCGCGGCCCATATTTCTTCTGGCAAAGAAAGTCATCCTCAGAAAAGTTCGGAGATTCCTACACGTCAAAGTCAAAGTAGAAACGAAATCTCTCTATCTCGCTTTTTTGTTGTCGATAGTTTTAACATACACCGGTTAATCATTGCTGGTGTAACCTGTGCCAGTAAATTCTTCTCTGATGTATTTTATACAAATTCTAGATACGCCAAGGTAAGCTTTTGCTCGATGGCAATGCCTTTTAATACTGATACTTCAATTTGTAGGTTGGCGGCCTTCCTCTTGCGGAGCTCAATCACCTGGAACTTCAATTTCTTCTACTCAATGACTTTCGTCTCTCTGTTTCCGTAGAAGAGCTCGATATTTATGGTACTATGCTAGTAAATTTCTATGCAAATGAAATGCTTGCGCAGAGTCAATTTTCAATGCTGACAGAAACGGCTTAATCAATAAATTTTCTCAATTTCAAATATCTGCGACTTAGCTGAACTGAACCGAACCAGGCTACTTCAAGCGGTTATAATAACACATTGTTGAGTTATTAGCCGTATCCTAAGTTGTAGCTTTGGAACCTCCCAAACGAATACATCAATATGCGCCTGGTATAGTTCTTCAATAGCATAGGCATTCTAGCTTGATCTTCTTTATTGATCATTAGAATGATTTGATAGCGAAGGAAACGAATATTGACAACTCATAGAAGCTTGTCATTGCATGTATTGCATGGATCGTGTTTATTTTAATTTATTTTCAAGTCAGAAGAAACCTTCTTACTACTATGGTTAACGTTATTCAATTATTTACCTGTAAGTAACCTAATAGATTATCAGCGATAGTTGAGTGGTACCAGGCCCGGAGTTCAAGTTTTGGTCTCATTTAGTTTAAAGTTGGGCGCAGAAGATGTCGCTTTTGAAATACATGCATCTTCTTTCAGTAAACAGAGGACGGGGCTTAGGACCGATACCATTCACGAGACATGATTTATAGGGTACAGCTATGCGTCACGGGGTATATAACATTCTAATTTATTCTATCTATACAGGCGAGAACATCAGGCAAGCGTCCACCTCCGTCGTTGTCAGTCCGACCTAACGTAACTTTTTTTTTTCATAGTGAAAGCTTTTTGTATCCAAATAATTTTGTTCTTTAAGAAAAATATTGATATTTGTCGAGAATAAAATGGGTTAAGCTTATCCTTCAAGAATCTTTCATTTTACCTGCATTTGAGACAAGTGTATCAAACGCATCTTTTGTAGATTTCACGGCACCTTAGTCTTTGTACTCCTCCAGCTTCTCTGCTTTTCCTCATTTCATCAGATATTGAAAAGATCTTCAGAAGCTCACTGGAATTCTTATAAGCATATAACAGCCTCATCGAATCGAAGCGATCTAAGTCAGATACTCTAAAGAATCACTCAAACGTCAGTAATCGTGACGACTGTCCAGGGCACATTCACCTTTCCTTTGAAAACGTCATGTGATTAGAATCTTCTTATTGATAAGGTCTCTATTCTCCCCGATTCAGTCACAACCCACAAAGTTAATCTAGAAATATGACTGCCTTAGCGAATATGAATGAGGAAAATCAGCCGGCTACCTCCAGATCTGCTAGTGATCTGGTGATTAAAGAAGGGACATCAGTTTCCCACTCGCGAGTTGCATCTTCTGTCGTCGATCTCTCAATGTGTACCTCTACCCCTAAAATTGACCGACTGATCAGTGAGTAAGTTGAGAGTTAGATGATGGTTTAATTACATTCTAGATGCTTACGTCTATTTTCAGTGATATGGGCTCTGAGATTCTTCAAGTGATCGTGGGTCCCGAAAAAAAAGTGTTTTCCGTTCACAAGGATTTACTTCTTCCTACTGGACCTGCATTTATGAAAGCGTTTGATCCACTGACAAACCCTAAAAAGCGAATTACCATGAGCAAGGAAGACCCAGAGACTTTTAAACTCTTTGTTGAGATCATATACACTCGTCAAGTTCCAGCAGTCCTTCCAGCAATGTCTGAAAATGGAAAGGCTCATCGGCTCATAGGCCTGTGTAGACTGTACGTTTTCGCAGAGGGAATGCAGATTACGCCTTTGTTGCGAAATCAAATCTTTGATAAGATCCAAGATGGATTCTTCCTTTTGAACGAACTCCCTGTTGCCTCGCTCATATCATCTGTGTACAGCCATACAGTCACGTCGTCCAAATTTCGCAAATTCATTGCTGCTTGTCTCGTCTTTCAGGTTAGAAGTACTCCGAATTTAGACTTGGATATGGTGATCGGGGCTTTAAAAGCAAATGACGAAATTATGAAAGATTTTCTGGTAGCCGTACATGACTTCATGCCGGGCCAAGACCCAAGGTAGAGAAGCTTAAATTTAGATGTGGAATTGTGTTAATTGTCTTAGGATCCGAAGCGCCAGCGGGTACTCAGGCTTTGTCGAGGGCAGTGGAGCTCATTTATCCAACAGTGGGGAACCATGTACCCCAGGAGTCTCACCTTGCGCGTTTCATGTACCTGTCGACGTGGAAGGCGAGGAACTCAGTGCCACGGCCGCAAAGTCTCTAGCTGTCTCAGTTACCACTGATCGGTAAAGAGTATAAAGAGTCATCTATGGACTTTACCTTTCTGTATTATGCCAACTACGTTATGAATAGAGATGATAATTCTCAAATCCTCGATATTGATATCATTCTTAATATTCGCGAATATCTATGTATCTAATAAAAGTGCTAGATATGCGATCTTTCCCGATGCGAGAATAGAGATATAGATGTAATCTATGGTTTAGAAACAGCTTCTTCCTGGTCAGGCGCTTATTTTCAAAAGCTGCCTAATGGTTAATTTTTGAAGTAAGAGCAATTAATTCTTTTTCATTATACTTTTGAGACATGTGAAATTTGTTTAGAAAGAGTAGCTAAAGTGAAATCAAAAGTAAAGTGCTCACTTTGTCAAAGTCCACCAGGCTGTGTCTAAAGCATTAACTTTTACACAGATCTATATTTTATTTCTCCCATAAGATAAATTTCACAGCTATTAGAGTTTAAAGATTTCCTAGATTTATTTCCTATTAACAAATTGACCTACCTTAATCCAAGCCCTCTGGATGTTATCAAAATTCGCAAACTTCGTTTCCTAGACCTACCAGCGTCATCCGGTGCTTCCAGGAACTCAATTGTTAGATATGCTATCGCTCACGAGTCAGTCAGCGCTTCGATCGCCCCTGTACGCGGTGCAAGACAAAATCGACATGCAAGCCGTTCTCCCAGCGGCTGCTGTTGCGCCGAGAAGATACGGAAAAGCCTTGGCTGCGCGGGGCGTGGGGCAGCGAAGAACGACGTCTCTATCAGTAGACTGTTCTGTCTTATGGGTGCGACGAGCGGACTAGTGCAAGCCGGTAGGTGACAACGGTCGCGGGACCACGAGGCACGAGGCAACGTTGTCTAGCGATACGGGCTTGATTGCCGAGTTTCATTCGGTTGGGTGCGCGTCGATGGAACGTTTCTGTGCGTTGCGAGCTATTTTGCCGATCCGATTTATTCGATGGGGCTCTTTTTGCGAACTACAAAACCCAGCAACAAGTTTGTCTCTTTCACTAGTCATAGTCACGTCCTAGAATATAGTAATGGTACTTTCATCTTTGGGCGAACTCATGTATAATTACAAAGGCAAACATCAGCCTGGTCCAAACGAGTTCTAGATTGTGAGTGGCTAGAGTCTTAGTCATAAAGCGACGCATTTTGATTGCACAGGTAGATGACTTTTACCTGTCGCAATATTTATCTTGCGGCTTGTTAACCCATTCACAGCATAAGTGGCTATAATCCATCGCTGTATCGCGTTAATATCTACACAATCTTCTCCGCCTCCTCAACCAAGTCCTCTACCTTGAAGCTTGCCTCGCCTTTGCCAAACATCTCAACTAACTTCTTTCTTTTCATGCCATCTTCCTTCTCCCCAAGACCCGCGTAAAATCGCTGAAGACACAGTAATAACCATTTGGCCTCGTCTACACTGACACCACGTCCTGCAATAACTTCGCCTTTGAGGAGCACAAGTCCCTTATCTTCTGCGAGTTCCAAGTGGTGTGTGATGGTCGTATGTGGCTGGCTAAACTCGCCTCGTAATTTATATTCGGCAAGATGCGTAAACAGTACGGTCGCAACCTGTGCCGCCGGGAAAGCCCATTGCAAATAGTGAATCTCCGTCGCCTGGCCCTGCCGCGGCAGCGGCAGGATGAAGGATGGATACTGCCGGGCCATGGCCTCGACGGTGCGATACAGCGGGAGTGGGATCACCGCACACAGCGACTGCGCATTAGCGAGATGGCGCTGGCGCCAGACCAATTCGATGTCAGCGACGGACAGCGCCCGCGTCTTTTCCACGTCGAGGTACGACGACAGCGTCTTGATCGTCGACGGTGGGATGGAGGTCGGGGCCGGCGAGCGCGGCGGCACCGACGCGGGCGTGGGCGTGGCGGAGGGGAGGGGGATCGTGACCGCAGCTTCCTGTCGCACGGCCGCGATGTTCGCCTGATAGACCTGCCGCAGCTCCTGGACATCACGCAGTCCGTGCCTGGAGGTCGTCATCAGCCATCGAATCGGGATGGGTCGGTGCAGCGGGGAGAGGTGCGTCCGCATACTCTTGTGCTTTCTGCGCGAGCTTCGCTTTGTAGCGCTCGAGGACGGGAGTGGGGTGCGTCGCGAGCAGGCGGAGGGGTATCTCGTGCACTTGAGCCCAGCGCCGTTGCGTCATGCGTCCCATGCGCGTGGCTCCAAAGACGTGGCGGCGCACACAAGGGAGAAGAATGCTTGCCATGGTGTCTGTATCGAGAGGGCACACGATGATGGAATTGGTTTTTGGTTTCTGAGACAGGCGCCTCTCCTAACTAAACATTTCTCTGAGCTCGCCAGATTTCGCCGATCTCACGAGGGATTCGGTCGGATGGCGTAATGGTATGTCGTTCAGGCTGTCCTTTCATGTATGAGGAATTTCAACGTCCCGTAATGATCACGGAAGAATCTTACAGAACGTGATTTATTTTTGCTTTTAATAAATTATGCTTGTTATGCAACAAACTGAAAAGCTTTGCATAAATAAATTATTCTATAAACATAAATCTAAGATGCTCAATTTCTACAAGTTCAGTCTTGAACCTCTAAC